>MJUU01046944.1:62895-113078 GCA_002080025.1 Modiolus philippinarum | reverse complement strand
ATCCCATCTCACCAATTCACTCAAAGAGCCTATTTATAGAACAACCAGTAAGAGTTTTTACATACACCAGTGATTGTACTATTTGTTAAACGCGGTTAAAATGCTTAACAATATTTTTAGAGTATTGTCTCCATCATACTTGAGGTATTCAATTGCTACTTAATTTACAGCAGCATTTTCCCATTTTCAGTGTCTTAATAGACTTTACAAATTCTTTTTCAGTCACTTGAGCCATATAGTCTCTGTTTTCCGTAAAATAACTTGCTCGGACTCCCATATCTTCTGTTACCAATAAAAAAAACCTTTGTTGACAATTGTTCGAAGTAATTTATTTTTCCATGTCTCTGAAATGCTGTCCAGGGTGTTGTTTGACCGTAGTTTTCTTTTTTCTCTAGTTTTCGCTCGGTAAATATAATTTTTTGAACATTCACATTGTTAACTTCTGCACTTTAACCTTTAAACCGGTACCAGTGTACTGGCGCAAAGATGCAAGGAACCGCTCACTTCGAACTGTGGTATCTATCTGAATGGAAATCGTAGGAAACAGTTTACGACTAAAGAAATGATGACTGTTGAAACAGCTGACGGGTGCCGATTTTTCTACTTAACAAAGAAATCATCTCCAATATACTTGTCGTACACCTTTTTAGTTTCGTATAGGCAATCGGTCTATGAAATATTATAACAAGGAAACGCGAGGTTGATTTGGATAGACTCAGCCTATCGGTCTACCGGTAATGTCACACACTGCTGAACTGTAATCACTTTTATTTATACTGAACATTTTTCAATATGATTTAAAGTGAAAGTCCGGAAATTTTTACTTTTTATCTAATTCGATTCACTTTATATCGAAAATGCTTCATGCAAAATTGCAGTGGTGTACCTTTTTTATTAAGGGAGATATTTGTAGTTAAAAGTTGAGCGTAGTACAGTTATTGGTATCGCCATCTTGGATCGAAAGCGACGAAATATTGATACATATTATTATAATTTGTATTACTAACAATTACGGAGAAGACACGATTCAGATAAAGGATGCTGGGTAATCATGGGTTTGACCAAGAACCGGATAGATTTTCAAATTGAATTTACCAATAGATATTCAAATCAGTGATATGATCGTTAGCATGGCATACAAGTTAAATATCGTGAAAGATATGATAAATATATCCGATATTTAGAAATTTCTACATTATTTTTCATTTTTTGTCGAAATTAAAGTTGAACAGGTTTTGCCTCTCGTTATCGAAATTACAAAAAATACTAGCCTCCTGTTCAAAGCTAACTAAACGGATACATGTTCTCTTTTTAGCTAGGATATATATCACGTTATTCGACGATTTCGTTAAAAAGTATCCATATTCGGTAACAATAATGCCAATTTGATGGTGCAGTATACAGTATACATCAACGTGCTGCAGTAGAAAGCAAAAATAATTACTATGGTCTCCCTGTTAATGCATTACATGCATTGTACACGATGAAACTGTAGCCTTGGATACAGGTGATAAACTGTTCAATTATGTAAGACAATAACAGAAAGCACAGTTACTTATTTGAAAAACATTGTTATGATCTTAACAGGTCTGGGACGATAAAAAAAAACCCACCACAGCTTATATTAGAGATGCCAAGCAACGGTAAAATAAGAATAGTTTGAATGGAAATTTCTCGATGTGTAAACGTGGCCGACTCACTCACAAACTGAATAAAGTCTGAAGGACTTGAATGTAAAGTTTTTAGTGAATCAATGTGTAAACACAGCCGACTCAATCACAAACTGAATAAATTAAAGACCGCATTTACACATCGATTATAAACTCCTCCAAAATTACTGTTATCACTTACAATTCCAATCCTTTGAATTTAAAACAAAAATGACACCGAATTTGACGTTACTATTTACTGCATTAGTTAAGAAGAATCTATAGAGAAAGATTTTTTTGTGTTCATTACGCTGACCAATGAAATTAGACGTTGCAATAACGATTAAAATTATGGTAAAAATACTTTTGACATTCATCTTTTATTCTTGTATTAGCATTGATTTTTTTTTGGTGACACGTTTTATCTGTATACCTAAGGTAGTTCGGGGACTAAAAACAAAACGAAAGATTTATCTTTTTTTTCTTTGACTGAAAGTTGATTTAAATCACTTAAAATTTTAGCAAAAAATCAATAGGTTACCGATCTCGTATTTCCGGGAGAAGCTTCCGAAAATAGCAAGATTTTGGCATTTTTAATATAGTCTATATAGGGAGAAAATGCAGTTGTAGAAATGTTTATATGAATAAAACGATATATTTTGGTGAAAATGTAGTTTAAAGTTTGTTAAAAAAATCCCTTTTGAAATATCAAATAAAAAAGGGGTCACCGATCACATTTTGGACACATTTATGATAATGTAATTTTCCCTTACTGTTTCTTTAGAATTATCTCCCTTTCATAAAATAAGAGTTTTTGAAAAGGAGACACATTTTTTTAAATTTGCAGCATAAATGTTGCTTACTTCATTAGCTAGGCTATGGAATAGCCTAGCTATATAGATAGTTCTTGGGGGAAAGCGAGGAGTACGCTTGTGCAGAAGACTATTGACCAATAGGAATTTCAGATTCTCGAAAATCAAAATGGCGTCCAGTTTCGTCCTGATAAAACGGGGCGGGGTTTAATTTTTCTGTTTCCTTGTGGAAGTTGAAAAGTATTATAAACATTTACTATAGGTAGTACTAGGAACAGGTTTGTAGAGGATGATGGGATTGGTCTGTATTGCAATATCGCTTAGCTAGATTTATAAATATAGATATGATAAAAAGAATAAGAACAGTAATGTGTAAATTTAAAACCAGACTGAGTTAATAAATAAAGATGAGGTATTGTGCAATAATCAATAATATACAAATACTATTAAAAGACTTTTCAATTGTGTTAAACAAAGCGTGATTGTAGTTTGTGGAGATACTTAGGCAATGGAGAATAAAAGGTGGAAAGAGATAGAATTGCGTTTTTTGCGGAAGAATAAAGAGCTACCGGTGTTTATTTGTGTGTGTTGTAAAAGGTTTGTGTTTCGAAGCCAAGTACATCATGAGCCACCACAGTCAATGTCAATCAAACGCGCAATTTTCTATCCAAGGCTATTCCATAGCCTAGCGTATCGTTTTTATTTCATAAAAACCATTATCCGATTTATATCATCCACTTATGTTTATAAAGTCCCCTCGTGTTTTCTAGTTATAATACTTTTCAACTTCCACAAGGAAACAGAAAAATTAAACCCCGCCCCGTTTTATCAGGACGAAACTGGACGCCATTTTGATTTTCGAGAATCTGAAATTCCTATTGGTCAATAGTCTTCTGCGAATGCGTTCTCCTCACTGCGCAAGCGTACTCCTCACTTCCCTCCAAGAACTATCTATATAGCTAGGCTATACTACTGGCTTTTTGCTAGCTCCGGTACAAAATCCGGCTGTCCCGAGTTCCTATCGATGTTTACTTTTGTCTTTTGTATTATTTGTGTTTTTCCTGTGTAGTTCCCTGACAGATTGTAGTATGTAAATGGTGAATAAAAGTATATGGAGTAAATGCACACGAGACAAAGTCTCTACAAATACATGGTAAAAAACAAACAAAGGAACAAAGTCTAACTCGGCCATTGTAATTGTTTCCTGTTATCCCTTTATCACACTTATTATAAAAAAACAACATGTGAAAATAAAAAGAAAGGACTGTGAATAGGACAAACATGCACAGCAGTCATCTTTTTCAAGTCAACTTTATAAAAGTGTCGAAATTTTATTTTTTTTATTAAAAAAGCGTAAGACGAAAGATTGCTGTTGTCTATGCAGTCTGACCAGAGCTAACCTTGACAAATACTACTACTAATCAACCTAGATAACAGTGATGACCTCAAGCAACTCGCTACATAATAATCTTATCGTCATTTTATCCAATCAAGCAGCGGACATTTTTTTCATGCAGTTGTTTGTCTCATGACTTTGTACATAGACACATAATTAAAGAGATTGGCAACATGTCGCATTCTCGTGAAATCGCGCCGCCATCGAGACTTCGATAAAACTTCAACTTCACAAAAATAAATCACATATATCTCGATAAAATATGAAAATATCATAAGAAAACTATCTAAACTCCACCAATTAAGTAAAAAACTTTCTGTTTTCATAACTAGAAAGTTGTAATCACGGAAATAAAGGAGGAGTTTCAAAAGTAAACAAGGCATACCACGATGTTCGCCGTCAGATTTTCACACGAAGGCTCCGCTTTATTTGCCAATATCTTTTTTGTGAATGAGTATTTTTAAATCAAATTTTCTAAACTATAATACTATAAAATTATCAAGGAAAACAATTCTCTTTTCGGTTTAGAAATATGTCGACTAAATTAAAAGTACTTTAACAAGTTCTGATGTGGCCGTACCATGTTTGTTGTGATTAATATGGGGTGATAGTAGAGTTGCCAATCTCTGTTATCATACGTCTCTGCTTTGTACGAAGCAATAAATCGCGATATAAACAAAGGAAGCCATGTGCTAAATGTACATGAAAAAATAGAATCTACTCGACACATGCATAGCAAAACCAAACAATGGTACAAAGTTTTTATTGTTGTTCTTCATCAATGTGTTTTGCTCATACCTTGTAGGAGGTCCGACGGTCCCTAGCACCGGTTTGAGTGGAATTTATTGCTGTTTGTCGAACAACGCCACATGCATGTTTTTGGGCCTTTTGATGTGGAATCGCCAAAAATTTAAATTAACTGCAAAAGTGTTTTTACAATCACTGTCCTAATTTGGCAATAACACAATACAAAACCGACTGATCATAGTTATTTGCATGGAAAGATAAACTGGGATCAAAATGGCAATTGGTATGGCTATTAATTTATGTGAAAGTAAATGCAACTTTGACACTGTGGTTTAACTCTGTTTATTCTAACATGACACTGGGTTTCTCGATAGGCTTTTTCAAAAATTCAATTGGTCCACTCTTCGGTTTCGGCATTTAAATACAAATAAACAGTTCCGGCTATCAACCCAACACGGTAAGTGTTGTTTATCCTGAACATAGTTCATTAAAATGTTCATGTTTAGATTACATTGTCATTGTTTACTGTAGTTAACTGTGACACTTCACTAATTTTGTTATAATTAAAATGTATGCAGGGTTTAAGTTGTGTATTGTTAGCCAACCGTGCGAGTGATAACCGGAAGCAAAGAGTGTTTGTACCTCCATTTGATGGGGGAGTTCAAATCCAGGAAAAGATAACAACACTTTTTGAATAGGGCTAAAGTTTGTTTATCTGTATAACACGACAGACAACAGGTACGGTACAGTGAGTTAAGGTAGCATAAACCATGCATTATGGAAAGGGGCTATTCGAAAATTCTTTAATTCCTCTTAGTTCATGTACTGCATTTCTGGGTATTTAATCTTGAAAAGAAAAGAAAGAAGAGGAAAATATATTTATATGATTATCGGTTGAGCTAGTATTAGAAAAAAAAATATAGGAAGGGCTATACAAATTTACTAATATAAATAAAATTTGCTTTATATATAGCAGTATAAAATTTTCTCGCGGCTGTCAGCTAAGACAAGACAGGGTTAGTTTGACATCCACAATGATCCATTCACACTTTTTTGTTGATGGACTTCCAAATATTTTGGTTTGATCTATACTTTGAGACATAAGTTGTCGAAATGTGCAGATGCAGAAGATAGATTGACGGTAATTTCGGTATTTTGTTATTCATATATAAGGCAAAGGCATGCTGTATTGGCTTGTAGTTCCAAGATTGCCGTCATTTTACATTTAAAAGCATGGTATATTACAGGAAATGCAGTGCAGAATTTGTTCATATTTTGCTGAAATGTTCAATAAGATGATAGGAAGGAATTTGTGCGAAAAGGACTTTCAAAACGACCGCAATTTTAAGATGTGTGCCAAATTACGATAAAAAAAATTCAACTTTGTTCGATTTCAACAAAATTGATTTTGAGGTAGATTTCAAGGCTGCAAAGGAGATAGAATGCTCGCATCGGTTCTCTTGCATGGTTATTACTAGTAGTTGCGAAACTACTCTTTATTCTGTCATTCGCCATTCCCAAGATGATCGCCAAAACGAGTCAAAATTTTAACTTTGTCAGATTTTAAACGAAAATCAATTTCTAGGTAAATTTTGACGCCGCAATTAAGATGGAACGATGAATTGTCTGTCTGTTGGAACACCAGCAATTGCTCGCAATTCCAAATCCTGCAAGAACGGCGAACGAAGATACAAGTATTTTGTTATCGGCAGAGAACAAGCAAACTTTGTGAATACGACACAGAATCACAGACAAAATATACAGTAGAAGAAGTGACTAAAATGTTAGAATTTCTGATCGACAATATATTTGTTCAGTTTGGAGGACTTGTTTATCAACAGACTATCTAAATTCCAGTAGGCACAAACTGTGCACCTCTTTTAGCCGATCTTTTTCTCCACTCATATGAAGCTGAATTCAACGAAGGGCTTCTTCAAAATAAAGATAAAAACTGGCCCAGTCCTTTAATTTCAGCTTCCGTTAAATAGATGATATTTTATCAATAAACAACCGTTGCTTTGGCGATTTTCTTCATCTTATCTATCCAAAAGAGCTCGAAATTAAGGATACTTCCACATCAGCCTCGTTCCTTGACCTATGTCTTGAAATTGACAACATAGGTCCACCTCAAACTAGGCTATATGACAAACGCAATGACTTTACTTTTCCAATAGTCAACTTTCCTTTTCTTTGTAGCCACATTCCAAAAGCACCGGCATATGGACTCATTCGCTACTCAAAGGCCTGTAGTCGATACAGTGACTTCCTTGATAGAGCTCGGTTGCTTACACATAGGCTACTTAAGCAAGGGAATGTTGCCCATAACTTGAGCTCATCACTACAGAAGTTTTACGGTCGACATCACGATCTTGTGGACCGCTATGGGATATCTGTTTCCCAGATGACAACAGAAATTTCTTTTTGCCACCTAAGTTTGTTTTTCCTCTAACGGATTTGATTTTCTTATCGGAGTTGACATATTTAATACTGCGGGTGTCTTATAAGAAGCAAGATAGAGATGCTTACTCTACCGGTGCACCTGATCTCACCCATGGTTTTTTATTGGGTCCGGGTTGTTCATTTTTGTATATATGTGTGTCTTCATTTTCTTTTCTGTGCCGTGCTAATGTTATGTCTTTGTTTCTTTGTTGTTCTGACGTTGCCATTGTCCTTGGATTGTTCTTTTCAGACTGACGGTTCGGTTCTCACTTACTATATTAATCAATTCATGTTTTGAATTTTACAGATGATGTGTTTATTTGCAGTTATTAAACTCAAATTAGCTATAAATTTGAAATAGACTATAGCAAATATGTAAAAAATGGAGGTTCAACTTTATTATGTTTCAGTTGATGGAGCAATACACATTGCTGACAACATAACAAATGTCATTATAATGCATCACGTTAATGAACATAAGTTTTGTCACCATACTCGTTTATAGGCCAAGCAAATCTGTGAATAATAACATAAATACATTCACGCGGAACAATGAAAATATATATATTAGGTTCACAAACTTTACACTATTTATCACGGTTTTGATACAGCTAGACGTATATATAAAAGCTTAGAATATTTTAGTATGGGTGAGATCAGGCCTATTTGTAAGCAACCGAGCTCTATCAAGGTAGTCACTGTATCGACCACAGGCCCTTGAGTAGCGAATGAGTTTCGAGATGTAAACTCCGTATGCTGGTGCTTTTGGAATGTTGCTACAAAGAAAGGGGAAGTTGACTATTGGAAAAGTGAAGTCATCGCGTTTGTCATATAGCCTAGTTTGTAGTGTACCTCTTTGGTCAATTTCAAGATGAAGGTCAAGGAACGAGGCTGATGTGGAAGTATCTGTAGTATCCTTAATTTCTAGCTCTTTTGGATAGAAAAGATGAAGAAAATCACCAAAGCGAGTGATAAAATATCATCTATATAACGGAAGCTGAAATTAAAGGACTGGGCCAGTTTGTTATCTTTATTTTGAAGAAGTCAGCTTCATATGAGTGGAGAAATAGATCGGCTAAAAGAGGTGCACAGTTTGTGCCCATTCGAATTCCGATAGTCTGTTGAAAAACAAGTCCTCCAAGCTGGACAAATATATTGTCGATCAGAATCTCTAACAGTTTAATCACTTCTTCCTCTGTATATTTTTTCTGTGATTCTGAGTCGTATTTCACAAAGTATGCTTGTTCTCTGCCTATAACAATGTACTTATATCTTTGTTCGCCGTTCTTGCGGGAGAAACATTTGTGAATTATATCTCTCAGCCGTGATTTCAGTTGTTCATGGGGAATTGTAGTATAAAGCTTGGAAAAGTCAAAAGTTTTCATNCTGTTACAGTGTGATAATGATCTCGATTTTAAGATGTCAAGCAGATCCTTAGAGTTTTTTAATATCCACATTTCATTTACACCACTTCTTGAAAAGCTAGTATCACAATATTTTTGAAGGCCCTCTTTTACGGCTGTCAAGATGGATGTTAATAGCTTAGAAATAGGTTTTGTAGCCTATTTAGCAGATCCAGCGATGTACCGTTGTTTTTATGGGCATTTGTGTAATTTTGGTACCCAGTACAAGGAGGGGAGTTCAGTGTCTTCATCTTTGGTTGAAATCCCAAAGGAAAGCATATATTATGTACGTATTATAAACAAGGAGTAATGATAAATTACAATACTAGCGAACAGAATTTTCAGGAGCCCCAATCTATAACAGGTCAATTTTTTCCCAACCAAAGAAGTTTTGGCATATTGTCGCCGACGAGATTAAGTTAAAGATTAATGTAGTGAACAATTGCGTTTTATATCACAAAGTACAGAGGTGACTGTGAATTCAGGTTCTGCATATGCGCTTTTCGACAACTAATGTCTCATCAGTGCAGATCAAACATCTGGAAATCAAAGACCCAAAATATATGTAAAAGCTGATAGAGAACAAATTACAGATAGGATCTAAATAGGAAAGCCAAAATGTGATGATGACAATTGGCATTCTGATCATATGGGTGAAAACTCTATACAAGTGTCTTCGTCCGGGAATTAGACGAGATAAATCTTGATAGTACTTTGATGACCCTTTGTTGATTTGATTATTTGATGTTTTGGTGCTGACCCGAAACCCGATTTTATTGAAACATGCAATATCTAAATTTTGCAAAATTTTGTTTAAAACTAAGGAGTATCTCCCTCATGCATAGCTCTGTCCTTAGCTGAATTTTGGATTTTCTATTTAGACCCATTTGGTTATTTGGTGTCTGTCAGATTTTACACGTTTTGGAGAATGGACTTCCATATGATTTGGTTTTACATGTATCTGCACTGATTCGAAATACGCATATGCAAAAAATAAATTTACAGTGACTTCGGGATATTGTTTAATTGGCCCTAAGTAGAATGACATTTAGCTCAATTGACAGACTGGAGATCTACAAATTATTGTGAGTCTTTTTTCTGTTTATTCTAGTACTTTAAAAAGGTGACAAAAGAAGCCATGAGTGAAATGCTTGTCATTTAAAGGTATTCAATTGAAAGTACCATGACTTTTTACAAGATTCAAAGTGTACTATTAATTAACACCACTTGAATACGTGTCTTTTTCTTCTTTTTTTTGTATTTGTTAATGTGTAAAACTTTTTTTTTTCTTTTCTTTTTTTTTTTTGTTGTTGTTTGTTGTTTCCCCAAAATGAGAGCACAATTATTTAAATATCTTAAATTTAATTATCGTTCTAATCACCATGTTTTATGTAAGGGTTAGAGAATGATAAGCCATGCTCTATGAAATATAGTTCGAGGAGCTTTAGCATTTACATTTCGAGTGGTTTAACCAATGGCTTTATCAATAATTGGTTAATTAAGGTACTACATATATGAGAAAAATACCTCTGGCAATAATCAGTTGTTTATGACCAACAATGAAATAAAATGTACTCAGTTTGTAATCATTCTTGTTTCTGTTAAACTATAAGGATGGTGTGTTAGCTTTATCCTGTCATTGAAATATTATTATCTAATAGTGATGGATTTAGATAAGCAAATATTGGTGTTTGGAAATCACTTTCTTCGTATGTATGTATTTGTTTATTTCACATTTAATGATAAATCACCAAAAGTCTTCTTTTCACCCCTCTATTTTTCATAGAGCAAACTTTTTCTACTTTTTACATGTACCAAGTGAGAGATTATTTTATTGTTTTAAAACATTGTTGTTAGACAATGCATTTATTTAATGTACATTTTACAAATTTCAGTTTTTTTTTCACTATATGGGCTTTTCGTATTAATGAAAATATATGTACTTTAATTAGCTGCAGGCAGTAAAAGGATTATCTGTCTGACACTTTGACCTGTACGAATGAATGCATTGTCTAACAATAAGATAATCCCTTATACTAGGTTTACACCGCCGATCAGACCAACACGATCAATTCGACCAGGCTGTTTTATCCCGATCAACGTCATAAAATTCATTGATCGAGCTAGCTCACGATGATCACTCGACCTTTACCCGATTTAACTCGACTAACACTCGACCATTCTCGGTGTCTTTACGATTCACTTACGACTTATGCTCGACCCTCATTCGACCAACCAGACTTTGTCAGACTGAGCCAGATCATAGCCCGATTTGTGTTAGATTAAGTAGACCTGGTCGGGAGAAGATCGTGAAATAGTCGAGTATGCTCGAGTTTTGTCCTGTTAGTACGTTTGTATATATATATATATATATGGGGATGAAACGTGAAAATTCAGGGAACAGTTCAGCATGGTGGTAGTACAGCAAAATGTGTGGCCCATGTGGCTGATGCTTCATGGAAAAGATGATAACTGTGATAGATATAGAATAGCAGAGAAGGCGAATCTGACACAGAAGGCGCGTATTTTGGGTTAGACAATAGCAAATGCTTCAAAGTCGTCACTATAGTGGAATGAATGCTCGCTTTAACATACTAGCAGGTCATCCTCCTAATCATGCGTCAGAAAGCGACTGTGTAATTTTCCTGTCATTACACGTAGGACTAATCTGATATATAAAACAGAAGACATATCATCACATTATATGGGGTGGTAACTAGATTTACAGTAGTTTCCATGTATAGCTTTAAACCTGCATTCTGTATAAAAAATCTGTTTTTTTAGAAAGTGAAAATGGCGAGTGGCTGCCCGTTGGGTACATCATTTGCCCGGTGCAAATCTAGAAGAATTTATTTTGCAAGTACCTGTTACAAATGTTCAAAATCGTATTTTCCTTGTGTGATTTAGCTTGAATCAAATTTTGTGATAAGAGTACCAACCTACTCGGAAGAAACACTACTTTATTCTTGAATTCATGTGTTTAGTGAATCTGTTTCTGGAATGTGTATATTGGGTAAATCTCGGATTCAATTTCAAATTCTGTCAGCATAGCTAGTCGATTGAATTTCAGCCCTCTACACTTCACCCTTTAATTATATTAGTAGCATGTACAATCTGATATTCTTTCCAACAATCCTGATATAGCCAAGTTAAGCTTTTGACATTATTTTGTGTCCTTTGTCCATAAACTGTGCATTCAAATATATTCTACCCAGAAACCGCAGAGTGATGATAGATCTCGATTGGCTCAATGTGAAAAAACCGCCATGCCTGCTTCTTTTCAAATATAACCGGCAACTTGGAATATATATATATGGGATCTTATTGGAAAACTCATTCAAACGTTACCTCTGAAACCCCTAAGCCAATTAGACCAAACTTGTCACTATTGCCAAATGATGGTCCCTTTTCAATATCGTCAGCTAATACCAGATGACTGCTTAAGGGGGAAAAGTTAAACATTGTACCAGAAGGATTTTCACTAGACCAATTGGTCAAAATAGTCCTTGGATGTTCCAATTTCAAAATAGTATCTATCTTGTCTGCATGCAATCCAACGGGGAACATAATTTAATATTCGACCTTACTTAAGCATTCAAAGATCTTCTACTCTGAAACTGCTTTCCCAATTGGTCAAAATTGAAAACAATAGTCATTGGCTGGTCCCCACTTGATATAGTATCTGGCAGATTTTCATCATATCAACGATGATGATCATCATATCAACGATGATGATCAACGATCATCACATCAACCAAACTCGATCAAAATAGTCATTGGAGTCCATTGGATGGCTCCTTTAAAAACTGAAGTAAGGCCCTAGTGAGACATTGGGGCTCTTGAAAGCCTCATGTTTTGATATTGTGAAAAGATGACCTGACCTCCTGTCGTGTTAAATCGAGTAAAGGTCTTGAGTGGTCGAGTTAAAGTCGGATACTTGTCGGGAAAAAACCGGGTTATGGTCGGGAAGATCTTGTATAGAAAAAAAGAATGAATTGTGTTAGTCGAGAAATGATCGAGTACTAATCGAGTTGGTCTGGAAGCGACTCGGCATAAATCGAGAAGCGAATGAGTTAAAGTCGGTTAGAAATCGGCATGATCGTCTAAAATTTTGAAACTCGATCAAGACCGATCCCTTTTCGTCCTCTTCACGACTACCTAGATCAGACCCCGATTGATTCCCGACTTGTTCTCGACATATAATGCACACGACCTCTTCACGATATTTTTTGACATGTCAAAAAAAAATTCGGGAACACAGCTCGAGTTTAGCAGAGTTAGTAAGATCGCCCCGATTTGGTAAGTAGACCGAACACGAGCATTCAAGATCAGTCATGAATATTCATAGATCGAGTTCGGTCGAGTTGCTTTGATCGGCGGTGTAAACCTAGCATTACTTAGTACATGGAAAAAGTAGAAAAGGTGTGCTCTATGAAAAATAGAGGGGTGAAGGGAAGGCTTTTGATTGGACGAGAGAATGTAAGTATGTGATAATATTTGCGGAACATATTGTGTTGTAAGTTGTATTTATAAGAAAAAAGCATGAACGTCATTGGTTTGTTGGAGATTATTATACGAGTGTCATTTTATGCATATAGTTTACCCAGATATTTTAGTAATTGAGATGGACTTCTGATCTACAACGACAGAACAGCCATAAGATTGATATTATAGTGACGTCTTTAGGCACAAATGTCATTTATTTCAGAGTGAAGGCTCCGTTTGTGTTGCTAAATATTTTATTTCATACTTAAAATAATATCAGTGATTGAGCTCTCACCTTTTATTAAAGTTAGACTACTGACATAAATATAAGTCACATAATGACAAGTAACGATGACAAATCATAGCAATTAGTTGTTTTATGTATTAAACACTTTGTCATCAAAATCCATATCCCTTCATTCCTTATGGTAAGGACAGTCAACTATATTCAATCTGTACTTTAAGTAGGAGTTCAATAACTGTTAGAAACGAATCAATATTATTATACAATCAATTTGGTTAAACGGCAAAACAGATGACCACAAAATAAAATATATTTCAAGATTGTGAAGAATTAGAAACGTAGTTATGTTTCAAAGATAACGACACGCAATTTAAAGTAATAAAAATGGACAAAGAAACTACAAAATAATTTTACGAATACATAATTTTATGAATGTATATTAATTTTACAACACATTCATACTCGTACACAATTTTAACGACAGGAACAAAAGTAAATCCCAGTACATAAATTAAAGCTCCGAAACATTACAAAAACAATACAGACAGAAGACGGAAGAACAACGAGACAATAGGTTTGCAACATAAAGAAAAAAACCCATAAAATTTAAAAAAAAAATTAAAGCACCAACATTACGAATTCTAAAAAACAGAGTGGCATCAGGCGTTCTGGAAGAGCAAGTGCATGTCCCCTCAAACTGTCATCGAGTCGATCCAGGTTAAAGTCAAGTGCGGTAATGTAGATCCCTGGAGACGTTTAGCTGAATGTCCGTTCTTTTTTGAGAATCCGAGGGTTTAGATATCACATTCTTTGTATTTTATTAAAGATACATTGACTTATTAAGGAAATTTTGTTAAAAATGCAGGGCTCTTATAAAACAGGGCATTCACATCAAAACTTATATAAAAATATCATTTGCAAAGCGCAGAAATTCGAAAATTGTCATTCCAAGCTTACTGATCCGTTGAACAAACTTGTTCATAAAGATATAAATACAGCAGTGTTGTTAAATCTTTACCTCTGGTTTTTATTGGCAAAAATATTGATCAGATCCCCAATGCATTAAACCGTAAATAAGTTAAAACAATTTTTCATATTGGTAGTGTTTGGCATTCCACAATGTCATGTTTTTTTTTTCATAATTGATGATGTTGTTATACGAAATCTATTTAGAAGTATTTCAATTAAAGTTTCATATGTAAGAGGGCTTGATATCATAGTCCACGGAAATTATGTCCTTAGCTAGCTATCAGTAACTGCGAGCATTTGTCCGGACAGTACCCGTGTGTATTGTCTTCATAAACAAATGAAGGGATATGGAGTAAATGTACATGGGACAAAATCCCTATAAATACGTGGTAAGATTAAGCAAATGGAACAAAGCTTTCATTGTTGTTCTTCATCTTGAAGTCACCATGAGGCCTTCAACAAAGAGCAAACGCTCTTACCTCATAGTAAGCTGAAGACGGCCTCTAGCACCGGTTTAAGCAGAATTCACTGGCTAAATGTGGAACAACGCCACATCCATCCCCTCTGTTACATAATTTTTGTATGGATGCGGGGTTATCAACAATCATAACATATCGGGCAAAGAACTCTTACAAACACTGTCATACATTTCCCGAGAAAGGGACCTATGCAAAAGACAATACAACATATAAACGATCACAGAGCACTCATGTATTATGCACTTCATTGTAAGGGTACTCGTCTTGATAAGTTGGACTTTTTTCTAGTTAGATTTTTATTGTGAGTCTTTTTGTGTATTTATTTTTTAGCCATTCACCATACATAGGGGGAGGGTTTGGATCCAAGAGAACGAATTTAACCCCACCACAATTTTTGCGCCTGTCCCTAGTCAGGAATATGTTGGTCATTGGCTTGTCCTTGTCTTCTTATAAAATTTTAGTTTCTTGATTATTTGGTTTATTGGATGACCGTACGGTGACCCCTAGATGCTTTGGTATTTAGTTATTTGGAACAAACCACATCCAATATTCCGAATAACAAGAAACTAAAAACCAAAATTCCGTGAACCACGATCCATCAACTGGGATCTAAAATTCAAACTCCTTGTGGATGCTGTAGATGACTATGCCAGAAAATTGATTTAACCTTGATTCCCTTTCGGAGTGAATTAATTTATTTTCTGCATATGCGCATTTCGACAACTTATGTCTCTTCAGTGCAGATAAAATCTAAACGTTTGGAAGAGCATAAAATCAAATATGTTAAAAAAAAACTGATAGAGAACAAATACCCAAAATGATCTAAATGTAAAGCCAAAATTGGCTAAGGACAGAGCTTTGCGTGAGGGAGATACTCCTTAGTTTTCAACAAAATTTTCAAAAATTTAGATATTGCAAGGTTCGATATGAAATCGGTTTTCGGGTCAGCACCGAAGTACTGACTACTGGGCTGGTGAATACCCTCGGGGACTAACAGTCCACCAGCAGAGGCATCGACCCAGTGGTAACACTGTTTTATTCATTTATTTTTACTTTTTTTGGCCATTTAGGGCCTGCTATATGGTGTGAGGTTTTTAACTGTGTTGAAGACTGTACAGTGACCCCTATATGCTTTGTTCTGGGTAGTTTTAACCTTGAGATGAAAAGTTACCTCCTTGACATTTACCCCATTTCCTTTCTTCTTCATTTTTATAACCAAATAGATGTTGATGTGACGACAAATGCACTTCATTGTAAGGGTACTCGTCTTGATAAGTTGGACTTTTTTTAGTTAGATTTTTATTGTGAGTCTTTTTGTGTATTTATTTTTTAGTCATTCACCACACATAGGGGGAGGGTTTGGATCCAAGAGAACGAATTTAACCCCACCACAATTTTTGCGCCTAATATGACGTCATTTCCAATGCATTTCTTGTTTGACTCAGTGGGGTTCTCTAATGTTTTGCTCTGTTTCAACTACAGAAAAGGAACACCTGCGTTTTTCTACTTTGTGCAGAGTTGAAGTTCGTTATGTGGAAGGGTTATATAAAAAGTATGAAGAACAACAACAAGTCAGGACCATTGCGATCGACAATTTTTTCACCTGATTTGTCTTTTTGTCTCGTGGACTTCAGTTTTGACAACTCTGTTCGGTTATTCGTTATTACACCCGTGCAGTAAAGGTAACACAAAAACAAAGGATCTAAGATATTTTTGATGAAGGTACGACCGGTATGTCAAGAATAGTATTTAAATCAAAAGCTGATGCTTCTATTTATTTTAAGATGTTTTGATCAACATTTTTTTTCTCTTTTTCCCCAAAATTCCGGGTGCTACGACTTTGTTCAATGTGTTTCCCTAAATTTAACTTCCACATTCCCTTTACAAACAGGAACATACAATAAAATCCGAAGTGAATAACTGATTGGCTTATTTACAAAAAGCACGTGTAAGGTAAAGTCAAGGAGTATTTGCAAATTATATATCGACTAGCTCAAAAAGCTTGTATATTGGTGACTACCTCGCTATGCTTGACCTATTTCTTGTATATTGTAACATCAGAATGTCTTAGGTGATTTTTATAACATGGAAAAAAACAAACTTGAAGCACGATAATTTTATTAGTACTGTTATTGCCGTACAACATTTATCCTCATCGTCATAACTTGGGGTGCGTTCAAAATTAAGACAGTCTTTCTTAAAATGACGGCATAACAAATCTGTACTTATTTAGCAATTGATTTTCTGACAGTACCACGATCAAATATGATTTAATATTTAGTCAGTTTGTCGCCCAATTTATCATAACCTATGAAGGCCGTGTTTTCCGATCACAATGGTTAAAAATAAACTTTAATTTTGACATACGAAGAAACATTTTCTACCATTGAACACGTAAGATTTGGAGTGTGTGCCACCTAAAACATACTATGTATCCTATGATTGAAAGCTGACTAAGATAAACAATGAAAGGATATGGAGTAAATGCACATGAGACAAAGTCTCTACAAATACATGGTAGAACCAAGCAAAGGAACAACGTTAACGCTTATATTGTTGCTCTGCATCTTGGAATAACATTTCGAAATTACAAAAAAAAAAAAATAATAAATGCCAAAATTTGTAAGTATGATAGTATATCCATATGAGAAATTCTCTAAGGAACAAATACATCATAACTGAAATCAATAAAGAGCATATATTTCTCGCACGGGGAATCTTTTTAAGGACTCCACACTGCAGGAGAGACAAACTCCAGTCGTAAATGGTGAACGAAAGGATATAGAGTAAATGCAGAGGAGACAAAGTCTCTACAAATATATAGTAAAAATCAAGCAAAGGAACAACGCTTTTATTATTGTTCTTCATCTTGAGGTCACTTGAGACCTTCAACAATGAGCTTTGCTCATACCTCATAGTAAGTTCAAGACGGCCCGTAGCATGTCTTTTTTTTGTCATGGATGAGGGATCGTCAATAAACATAAGTAAAAGTCTGCTTTTCACATAAATGAAATGAATGATTTAAGTTTTTAAAACTACTTGTAAAGCAAATTGGAAAATTTTTTGCGCTTCGACACTACCATCTGAAGTTCTCTGGATTTCTCACACAGTAAGATTTCGTCCACAATATCATATTATGAAAGTCGGTGTTGTATCCCTGTAGGAAGCTAAACAGATATCATAACCAAACATCATAAAAAGTTAAAAATATAAACCAGAACAAAGACCAAGTTTAGAGAAAAGCTACGCATTTTCTGCTGGTCGCGTGTCATCTATCATGACAACTTTAGGTCATTGGTTTCAAACATGCTGCAAATTGATCCCAATTAAGAACAGAAAGTATTTTTTATTTCCACCCTTTGCAATAGGACTTATAAGTCTCATTGAACTTTGACACTTCAGGTAATTTTTTACGTGAACGTAGGACATCACAAATAAAAACATGGAACTTCGTGAGCAAAAAGATGTTTTGAGTGTGAAACAGTTTTGAATTTCGATTTAACTGTGAACCTTTTCTGTCTAGTTTCAAGACTATTGAAACATTTGCAATTGGATAAAAATTTTCAGCCCCTTGTTCACTGCTTAAACTGTAGGATATAACATTTACTTTCTTATAAATATCGTCAACAAACTTAGGAAACTACGCCCTTATGTGGAGCAGCCTAATCCGTTGATATATGCCTTATATATGCCTTACACATATGCCTTATGCAAAACTGATAATCTCTATCAGTTTTTGAACATCTTTGAGTTAATGGTCTTCCAAAATTTTAGATTTTATCTGCACTGAAGAGACATAAGTTGTCGAAATGCGCATATGCAGAAAATAAGTCACAGTAACTTCGGTATTTAGTTATTTGATAGGATGAAGTAATGGAAACTGAAATTAGCCAAAACTTAAGTTTCATAAAAATACTTTGTCAGATTTTACCCAATAATATCCTTCAAATACCTGCCAATCATCCCATGAATACATGCCAATCTTCCTACGAATACATGCTAATCATCCTACAAATGCTTGCCAATCATTCTACAAATACATGCCAATGCTAAAAAAAATACATGTCAATCATCCTACAAATATTTGTCAACCGGCAGACTTAAGGTACTTTATCATCTAGAATAATATAGAAAATATTTTAAGTCAGATATTCGTTAAAATACAAATCATCAACAATAACAACCAATAAAAGTACTACTAAAAATAGTTTTGTCAATCTTCTGTAAAGGCAATATGAAATTTAGTAATTAGATACACTTAGTCTAAGTCATATTTCGAAAGACCCTGTACCAACGGTTTCAAAGAGTTTATTTCAAATATATGAAGTCGAACATGCCTTTTCGGAAGGTTTGGGCTCAATAAAACTAGTTAAACCCCGCCGCAGCAGGTTTGCGCCTGTCCTAAGTCAGGAAACTTATTACGCCTTTGTGTGTCTTGTTTGTTTTCTAGTTAGGAAAAATGAAAGGATATGGAGTGAATGTACATGTGTTTTCTAGTTAGTTTACTTTATGTCTATAGGAGTCTAAGATGATGTTTATTTCGCTGAACATGATAACTCTTTATTTTTGGGGCCGACTCCGACCTGCCGTTGGGTGTGGAGTTTCCTCACCGTTCATTGAAGATCTTATGGTGGCTTTGAGTTGTTATTACTACCCTTTTAGTCGTTGTCTGTTTGACACATTCCCCGTTTCCCTTCTTTTTCTACTTAGTGATTACCTGCCAACGCGTGCTCTCTCATATCTCTGATATTTTAGTGAATTTTATATTCATTAACACATATGCCTTATGCAAACCTTATCATTCAAAATTTAATGAAGTGACCAACTGACGCCTCCTGCTTTCTTATATATTCTTTTTTCCTAAAGTGAATTTTACATTCTTTAACACGGGTGTTTTAAGCGACCCTTTTTATTCCAAATGTGTGAAGACGAATCTACTTTTGTGACCACTTGCCACAGGCTGCTTTCTTTTGACAGAGTCTTCTGTTTTTTCATATGAAATTTATATTCGTTAAAGAATGTGTATTGCGCGATCTATTTTAACAGTTCCTTGAATTGTCACCTGCAGGTTTGGCTGTATATCACGTACATTGTAATTGTTGACGTTTATATTAAACAAATGGCAACAGCAGTACATTGTTCTAGTAATAATTGATAAATGTTTTCGTGTCAATAAGATCAAATTATACATCATGTACTCGCCAACACTATCCCGATACTAATTTGAGTAAAGTTTGTTAGAATCATGATTATATACAATGTGGGTTTTTTTTGACATCTTTTTTTTTTTTTTTTTTTTTGTAATTTCCACATGTAATTCTGACCATTCTGCTAATAGTGCCAACATCTTATTGTTTCATTTTTTTTCATTCTAAGTTTTCTTGCAATTGACTTGATGAGTGTCCTGTGGTTGTTTATTTGTTGTATTTGTCTTCTACGAGTCTTTTTGTGGGGTAACAGATGACAGCAGTTGTAAGAGCACTTTCTCAGTTATTTTTATGTTGGTTGACATCCCCGCATCCATGATAAGAAGTCTACATCAATGTAGCGTAGTTCCACATTCAGCAATGAATTCTTTTGTGCTTGCTATGAGGTATGAGCATAGCTCATTGTTGGGGGCCTCATGGTGACTTCGAGATGAAGAATGACAATAAAGGCTTTCTTCCATTGCTTGGTCTGATCATGTTTTTGTGAAAACTTTGTCTCATGTACATTTTCTCCATATCCTTTCATTATTAATTAAGATAAATTTGATCTCAAAAATGTCCGTGGCTGGTCCTTTGATTTCGGTATTTTATCTTTTAACCGAAGGCAAAAAGACAGGAAAGGCAAAATTTATATTAAAAAGTGGAATAACAGCAACGGCTATCGGAAATACCGAAAACGAAATTTTGCGTTTGCTTGTTTGTCGGAGAAGAACAATATTCTAAAATGTTTTAAAATCCATTTTCGGCCATACATTCTTAAATATGTCAACCTTTCTACTTTTACCAAGATGTCATTAAATGTAATTAGAAATCTTGAATTGGTTCTGCGTTTTCATAATCTAAGTTCAAATTCCTGAAAGACCGCTCATCTAAATTATCAAAAACTTAAATTTTACAAATCATGGGGTTTGGTATAAACCAATTAAACACAATTTTTCTTACGCCCACATTGGTCTACTTACTTCATATTACATATGTCCATTTAAAATGAGTTTTATTGGGTTTTAACATTCAAAAAATTCTATTACTATAATGAAATATGACAAAACAACGATTGCTGTACAATTTTCTTTGTATACATTGTTGGATCATATCACTTGTTTTAAATACAAACACAAAATGGCGGACAAGGGAAAACATGAAATGAAAAATCTGAAAACTTGCCGGGGTGAAGCCAAAACATCACATGGCAAACAAAAAACACAAATGAATAACAACATACGAAAAAAAAAACATTTAAATATAACCAAGCAGTGTAAACCCCAACAATAATCGGAAGTTTGAAGGGTAAGCATGTTAGCATACAATAAATAAGACAATAATATTAAACTTTTAAAATGATGTTATTTTTTTTTTGTTCAAAATAAGCAATGAAGGGATATGGAGTAAATGTGCATGAGATAAAGTCTCTACAAATACATGGTAAAACAAAGCAATGGATCAACCTTTTATTGTTGTTCCTCGTCTTGAAGTCACCATGAAGCCTTCAACAATGAGTTTTGCTCATACCTCATAGTAAGTTCCATACGGCCCCTAGCACCGGTTTGAGCGGAATTCATTGCTAGTTAATTATCGCGAGCAACGCATGTATGAACGCAATAAATCATTAGAGAATGAAAAAATAGCTTTTAAAGATAAAAATATAAGCAAAAAAGGGGATATTTTCAAAAAAGATTTTCAATGGAAACACTGGATAATAATACCATCAAACGATCATAAAAACTTTAACATCAGTTAATTGTAAACAAATGTTTAAATTTAGGGGAGAGCTTTCAGTAATGTAAAGAAAAATTATGATAAGATGATTTTAGGCTATTATTTGAATTATTTTTAAAAGGTATTTCATAGGCGAAAGAAGTCATCTGACAACATTCTACATTTTTCATAGCGATATTCAAGAAAAATGGGGGTCAATAGATAAATGTAGGTAGAGATTGATATATCCGTTTTCAAGTCATAGAAATGGCAAAAGAATGTTGTATGACCCTATGTTTTGACGGTTCCAAAATTAGAAATACATTAAAAAATTAACTACGGGAAAATGAGTGTTCATTGTCTTAGAAGTTAACACAGGGAGTAATGGAGATTTATTTATAGTATTCTACCATAATTGCCCTTGGGAACTTCGTGCTGTATAAATGCTTGTTGGTCTACATCCACATACAGAATTTTTATCACGTTATATATTACATATAAGTGAAAATTGCAACTCATAAACTCTATATGATCTGCTATTTGCATTCATATGTATACCGGGACATGTACCTATGCTACCAAGCAAACATGCTTTATTACAGCATTTGTCATTATATTTCATGTTGTCGTCTGTTTTTGATTTAATGCATGCTTTCAAGTGCAATATCAAAGGAAGTGGGACGTAAATAAGTTTTTAATTGATGCTTGCTTGTCAGAGTAGAATGGTTTTTTTAATTGTTTAAAAACATTTTTTCTGACATGTATTTTAATACATTTAAGATTTGATATTAAATGTATTTCAGCCTACGGTATCGTCCATATTACATTTGACATCCTTTTATTTATTTTTTATCATTCTAGTGCTGCTGATGAGGAATTAATTTCCGAAATGGCCATACAGCTCATTTAAATTATTGCAGTTGGAGTTAACATATGTGTTATGATCTCTTGTTCATTTACTCCATATCCTTTCGTAAAATATTTTAACATATTTTAGAAAAGGTATAAGACGACTAAAAATCCAAATTCTTAGCAATATCAGGGTATTAAACAGCAATAGACAACATGAAACAATGATAAAACAGAAACGAGAACGAAGAACAGCATGAAATAAGCAAGCAGTGTGAATCTAACAAAAACTGGAGATATCACCAGGTTCTTCGAAAGGATAATCATGATCTGCTTCGCGTGGCAATAAAAAAGGACGATGTCAAAACCTTTCGGTGATATTTTTTATCTACTCAAAATGGATGAATAATAAAGCACATCAACAAGTTAAGAGGAACCATGTCTAAACAAAATCTAAAGAGATGTTCAATACAAATGAATTTAAAAAGAGCATTTAAGCTTTCAGAATAATATCCGTTTCGCACTTTGTTTTCTTCAAGATAATTACAACACTACCCATGATATGACTGAGAATGGTTATGCAGTTCATAGAACATAACAGAGTATTAAACTCTTTTTTCTTTTTCTAGCTCCAGAATTTAAAAAAAATAATCTTACTTGTCCGTAAGCCAATGCTTTGTCATTAATAAGATCAATTTCAGCTGCTAAACACATGTAAAGAGGAGTAGAGAGAGTTTCCCTGGTAGAACTAAGATGTATGGTCTTTTTCTCTGTTGGATCCAGCTCCTGATTTTGTTGGATTTCAAATTATGTGTAAAATTTCAAAATAATTTTCAAAAATGCATTTCCGTTGCAATTTAAGTAATTTAAAAAAAATAAAATTCATCTGATGGATAGTCGATGTGACAAATAACCCATTTAATCGATTTTGTAGAATTTTAACTTATGAAATTGATGGCAATACCTCCTTGGGTATTTATAAGTTGTCATCAGAAGATCACACCCTAAAGGAGTCGTATGTAATTGAAAGAATTTAAGAATTTGTAAACATCCAGTTTATACTTGCAACCATATTATTTGTTCTCATTTCATATTCAACTGGGGTAATACAAAATTATTGAACAGAATCGTCAAAAGCCAAAATCCAAGAGGCAAAAAGACAAAGCAGGTGGAAAACCATCGGAAAATTAAACCAGTTTCCATTGCGGTAGTGTCCGATAGCAACCCAACAGCAATTCACTACAAAAGTCAAATTGTCTGAATTTACCAATTCTTGTCTGATTTTGTCTAAAAAAATTACTCGAAATTCTTTAATGTCTGATTTTGTGCTTAATTTTTCTCGACAAATTCTTAATTATATTAATTTTGTCTTAAAATTTCTTGACACATTCTCGACAGTCTGAATTTGCATGAAAAATTTTTGATAAAATTCTCGACATTCTTAACATTCTGTATTATGTCTGAAATTTCTCGACAAATTCTGAATTGTAATAATTTTGTCTTAAAATTTCTCGACACATTCTCGACAGTCTTAATTTGCATGAAAAATTCTTGATAAAATTCTCGACATTCTTAACATTCTGCATTATGTCTGAAATTTCTTGACAAATTCTTAATTGTATTAATTTTGTCTTAAAAGGAGTAGGGGCGATAAGGGCCTTATTTGGCCTGAAAAAAAATTTGGTTGAATTCACAGAATTTTCTCATTGAAATATTCTGTGGGTATGGCTTTTCAGTAAACAGTAACAGTTCTCAAATATTGATGTATGATTACTGAGTTTCTGAGCATAGAAGAAGGGACAAATTAAAGATTTTGTCGAAAAATGACAAATTTGACCAATTTTTACTACTTTTTCTGTATAGGAAATATAGAGCACATGCAAGAACCACTAAAATATGTTTATGAGAGGTTCAATATATTTGTACCAATAAATTGGTGAATTATCTAATTGGCTCTTGAATGTGCTTGATATTTCCGGTTAGGAAAACTGTACCAAAATCTGCCAAATTCGGTATATTTCTATGAAAATTCTCGAAAGTAGCCTTTTCATGACGTCAGAACTGTACCTATTGTGACGTCATTGGCTCTAACTTTTGTATTTTTTCAGTGAATGGGAACTTTGAAATGAACATGACATCAAATCTTGATGTGCAACTTGGAAATTCACTGGAATCTTGGGCCAAATCAACCCCTTATCACACCTTGTCCTTTCTCTGAATATGCATGAAAAATTCTTAATAAAATATTCTTAACATTATGCATTATGTCTGAAACTTTTGACATGTTCGCGACATCTTAATTTTGAATAGAAATTGAAAATTTCTCACCATTTGAAAAATTTTCTTTTTTTTCATCTATTTATTATTTATCTTGTCTGCTTTAAACTATATTCTTACATTGTAGCTTATTTTGCTAGAATTGTGTCCCATTTCTACATTTATGTAAAATCACCCTTTATTACATTTATATATAGTATTTATGTTATAAATAAAAGCATTTTATTTTCAATAATGTCACAAAACCATGATCAAAAGGTCTGGATAACACTAATAAGGTCAAATAAATAATCAAAATAAAAACATAAAAATGCAATGGAAAAAATTTATATGATTCTTCAGTTTCACTATGATTGTCAACTTTTCAAGGAATTTTTTTTTACAAAATGTTTTAACAGCACAGTTGCTGAGTAATGTTTCAATTTATTAAGTAAATACCTACTTATCATAATGCGAAAATGTTAATCTGTGGGTATTTTGTGGTATTTCCTGGTAAATTACAAACTCTTTAAAGTTCATTTGCATCATACACATACTTGCATGTATATTAATTGTCTTCGCAATTACAGAAAAATTGTGTTTTCAACATTTATCATAGTAAATATCTCTATTCATGGATAAAACTATTTACAAATAATATACCCTTTTAATATGAAATGTTTTCCTAAATTATATAAATAGAGATTAATACATGGCCTTTTCCATATCAGACCTCGGCTGGCTGATATGGAAAAGGCCATGTCTTAATCAGTTTGTTATATACTTCCAATTAGGAGTTATCATCACATCCGGGCCGAAATAGCCATATCACCGGTCTGATATGATATTTCAAAACGAGGCGGTCTGATATTGCCATATCGGACTGGGTATATGATATGGACTGTTAACTTCCGGCTAAATTACATATGCAAAACAGAACATATCTTCGCTAAGTATGTAATAAAGACATATATAATTTGCTTAGGTTATATTTTACAATTATTTTCTGCAATCAATTTGGAAATTTAGACTTTGTGTATACAGGAATAAAAACAAACATTAAAAACACCTCCAATTAGAAAGATTGTCACAGGTGAGTGATATTGTCTAAGGTAAATCTGTTCATCAATCCATTCCTTGTACAAGTGTAATATACAAGCAGTGTCATTTATTATGTATAGAATATACAAATCTAATACCTTTGAAGACTCCTCAGTTCTCCTTATTTGGAAATGCTGTTAAATTGTTTCCCAATCCTGGATAAATAAATTTAATGCGTGTCATTTGTAGGAAGAACCCCCCTTTTGAACACTTTTGATATTTGCGAATAAAAAGAAAAAAATTATGAGACAAGCTAATAAGGAGGGAAACCTAAGAACTATTGCAGACCTCTTTAAATTTCTGCTGTCAAGATTTTAAATTGACTATGCAAACTGCTTGGTCATTGTCACAGTTGGGACAAATACTTAATAAGTTCTATATTTTTTATTTCAAATTAAATTCGGGGTATGAGGATTAAGTATTATACTTGAAACTAGGGTCCTTAAACGATTATCAAAATATTATACCTGAAACGATGATCAAACTATTCAGGAATGGTTTGGGTTGTAACAGACCTAAAATATAGATATGTGCCGAATGAGTAATTACTTGGATTTTAAAACTGAATGCGCTCCCCTATGACTACTTCCCCAGACGGAAGATCATATTCGTGTGACATTAATGTGTACATTGTCTGCTTAATTCTAGCAAGGTATTTTTAATGTGCTAGCTAAAATGATTTCTAGGACAATTTAAGTACTCGTATATAGAAAAAGCAGATATAGTATTATTTTACTGCACACCGAAGGGCAGAGAAATATCAAATGGTTAATAATTTGGTGAGTATATGTAACTTTTACATAGAACGTATTTATTTTCCTCATTGAGAATATTTTTTATTTAGGTTGTGACCTTGGCCCTTTGGATAAATGCATAAGAGGGGCCAATACCTGTTGTACTAGTATATTGCACACATATTTAATGGTATGAGTTCGCAGTAAGAAGACATGTTTTATGTGTTTTTGAAATTTTCATTATTTTTAATGAATCTTTTAGACTTCCAGCTTTATTAGAAACTTGTCTTTGGTCTTCCGTCTTTTGGTGTTCTTGCTTTTGCCTCGTCTCTGGACTTTGATTTGTGTAATCTTGTGCTTTGTTCCTTCGGTATTCTACAGCCGTTGTTTTATCTTACAAATTAAATCAATGTTCTTTTATTTGTCTGCATGCAATTCAGACTGTATCAGACCATCTTCGACAGTTTAGAATATGTCAAGACATATTCAGACACTGTTCAGACTGTCCAGAATATGTCGAGACATATTCAGACACTGTTTAGACTGTCCAGAATATGTCTCGACACTGTTCAGACTGTGAAGAATATGTCGAAACATATTCAGACTCTGTTCAGACTGTCGACAATATCTCCAGACATATTCAGTCCATCAGAAATAAGTTGAGACTTTTTTAAACAATGTTCATACAGTTAAGAATATGTCGAGACAAATTCATTCTCAGTTCAGACTGTCAAGAATGTGTCGAGACACAATCAGACTTATTTCATACTTTTGAGAGATGCCTCAAGACAGTAACGAATAGTGTTGAGAATTTTCAGAAATAATTAAGAAAAATTCAGACGAAGTCGAGAATTTTTTAATATATTCCAGACATTAAAGAATGTCGAGTAATTTTTCAGACAAAATCAGACAAAAATTGGTAAATTTAGACAATTTGACTTTTGTAGTGATTGCCATTAGAGGTCGGATCCAATTATAAAAACATGTGTGAGATCAGCTGCACCGGTAGACTAAGCATCTCCTGCTTCTTATAAGACACCCCACGTGTTGAACATTTCATCTCCGGTAGTAAATTCAAATCCGGTAGAGGAAAAACAAACGTTAGTGGCAAAGAGAAAGATCTGTTGTCATCTTAGAAACAGATATCCCATAGCGGACGCAAGATTGTGATTTCGACCTTAAAATTTCTGCTGTGATGACCTCAAGTTGTGGGTAGCCTATTTGTAAGCAACCGGTATCTATCAAGGTAGTCCCGCTTTGGGTTGCGAATGTGTTGCCAGATGTAAATTCCATATGCCGTAGCTTTTGGACTGTTGCTACAAAGAAAAGGGAAGTTGATTACTTGAAAAGTGAAGTGATTACGTTTGTCATACAGTCTAGTTTGTAGGGTACCTCTGTTGTCAATTTAAAGATGAAGGTCAAGGAACGAGGCCGATGTGGAAGTATCTCTGGTATCCTTTATTTCGAGCTCTTTTTGGATAGATAAAATGAAGAATATCACCAAATAGCTAAATACTGAAGTAAATGCGAATTTATTTTTTGCATATGCGCATTTCGTCTCTTCAGTGCAGAGGATTGTTTAGTGATCAAATATAAAATATCATCTATATAACGGAAGCTGAGATTAGAGGACTGTGCCAGTTTTTTCTTATCTTTATTTTGAAAAAGCCTTTCGATGAATTCAGCCTTATATGAGTGGAGAAACAGATCAGTTAAAACAGGTGCACAATTTGTGAAGATTTGAATTCCGATAGTCTGTTGAAAAACAAGTCCTCTAAACTGGACAAATATATTGTCGATCAGAAACTCTAACATTTTAATCAAAGCTCATTTTTAAGGCAGTATAATGACTTCAAGATGAAAAACAACAATAAAAGCGTTGATCCACTTAATTGTTTTACTATGTATTTTCAGAGACTTTGTCTCGTGTGCATTTACTCTTTATTCTTTCAATTTTTTTAGTTTTTATTTGTTTGTTTGTTGGTTTTTTCATGTGTGTGTGTGTGTGTGTGTGTATTTTTTGTTTGTTTTTGATTTTTCTTCTTTTTGTTTTCTTTGTTTGTTTGTTTGCTTTAGTATTGTTTTTTTTTGTACAATGTGAATATCAATTTGTATCCTTGAGATTAAAACTACTGATAATATTAATACGTTTCAAACACATTGAGCAACTCAATTACAATAAAAAAGAAGCTTTTGAATTTGCAACACCTGAAGCAAAAGACTTTATAATTTAAAACAAATTATACAGGAACTTTAAAACTGGTGCTTTTAGAATTTTATCTATACAAAATATCAATATTGGGAAATTAAACAAATTCTATTTTCATTATATGAATAGAACGTTTCCTTCTCAAATAATTGTAGAAACACAACAAAATCCAATATATTAAGCAAAGGTAACTTTGACACTAGGTGCATGGATATCCTTAGTACTGAATTTGGCCTCCTCTTTCGATAATTTTGGTGATGAGTACTTCTTTTGACTATTTTTGGATTATTGCTTTTTACTTAATACTGCTGATGAGAGGTTAATCCTTCAAACACATGTACAGCATAACTAAATTTGGTGTTTATCATGCAACTTGGGTATTTTTGTATTTCAGAAATAAAGTTTGAAAAAAATGAAACGATGTTGTTTTGTTAGTCGACTAAATTTAGTTTTTGCCATTTCGACAACGGATATGTTTTAAGATCCGATCAAAAGATTTGAACATCATAGACCAAAGATGTACGTAAGTTGATTGAGAGCAAATAACCAACATGGTTGATATTGAAAGCTAAAATCAGCTATACAACATGTTAGGACAGAGCTTTGCTCGAGGGATATACTCCTTAGTATTTCACAAAATTTTCTTAAGTTTTCCAAATACAATCAGTTTTCGGACCGCATATGCAGAAATTAAATTCACAGTAACCTCGGTATTTAGTCAACAGCAGAGACGTCGACGCCGGGGAAAGTTACGAAAACACCGAAATAACAACGACAGGTAGAATATAATCACATTACTATCTCCGACATGATTAATAATGATTACTCTAAACATATTACATTTACTAATTTTCGCTATTTTCGCGATTGACAAAAGACCGCAAAAATAAGCACCGGCGAATACAGAAAGTACTAATTTTTTTACTTGTTTCTAATATGTTCCCGCGAATATGCATAGTTCAAGAATGCGCAAAAAGTACCAACCACGATATTAAAGACGTTTATAGTATTTAACCTTCAAAATGTACAGCATCACTGGTTCAAACTCTGTTAGCTTGAAAAATAGTATAATTTATTATTGATAAGAACTTGTTTACGTTTGTCTTATGTCTTTCATTTCCGATAAATTCTGTTTCAATAAACACCGGCCATATTGTTTTGATCTAAAATTTAGATGTACCCTAATATGTTTCATAGGAACACATGATACAAGCACAAACAATGTGGATGTTAAGCCAACTAAACTCAATGAACCTTTTCTCGACTAATTCCTAATTAAGTTTCAATTCTGCTTCGGACAAAATGCCAAGATTCATTTACTTATCTCTGTATGCATATACATATAATTTTGTTTTTTTACTTTGACTGTCTTTATTAAATAGGCAGTGAAGCGATATGATGTAAATGCACAGGAGACAAAGACTCTACAAATACATGATCAAACAAATCAATGGAACCACGTTTTAATTGTTTTTTTTTTTAATTTCAGCTTCTGCTACAAAGACGATGTACTTTCTCTTAATAATCCAAAATTCAAGGAATATTTACACCAGATCCATCCCAATGAGCTTGAAATTAAAGAGACTACTGACACACCTACTTCAGCTTCGAACTTAGATCTGTTTATATACATTGATGAAGATGGACGTTTGAAATCTAAGCTATATGACAAACGTGATGATTTTAACTTCCCAATTGTGAATTTTCCCTTTCTGAGCAGCAATATACCTACCTCTCCAGTCTATGGAGTGTACATTTCACAGTCGATTCGTTACTGTCGCGCATGTAGTTGATACAGCGATTTTTTGAATAGAGCAAAAACACTGTCCCAAAAGTTGCTTAGTCAGGGATTTGTTCAGCCTTTGTTGCTTTCATCCCTTCAGAAATTTTATGGCCGTCACCATGATATCATTGACAGATATGACGTGTCTGTGTCCCAAATGAAAACGGGCATTTTCAGCTAGATTTCACGTCTTTACGGATTTGACATAACCTGTTTTGACACAACCCTGGATTGACTCACTGATAGTGGGACGGGTGCCGCTGGCGGAGCAGGACATGCTTACCATTCCGGAGCACCTGATGTCACTCCAGGTTTTCATGGGAGTTCACACTATGAGTGCCTTAGTTTTTAATGTCGTCTTTTTATTTCCATGCTTGTAGCTGTCACGTCCTTGTTTTGTCTTTGTTTTTCTCTGTTGCCGTTTTTGCCATGTCTTCGGATTTCTATTTTGTAGTCTTCGCTTCCCTTGTTCCTTCGGTATTCTACTGTCGTTGTTTCTGCATCTTAAAGTTACCATGTGACATTAAACATTTTTTCATACGTACAAGTTCATGTGTCAGAATTAATAAAAACTGTTCGATACTGGACTTGATGATATGAATTTCTGATCGACAATATATTTGTCCAGTTTGGAGGACTTGTTTTTCAACAGACTATCGGAATTCCTATGGGCACAAACTGTGCGCCTCTCCTAGCCGATTTGTTTCTTCACTCTTATGAAGCTGAATTCATCGAAGGGCTTCTTCAAAATAAAGATAAAAACTGGCACAATCCTTTAATTTTAGCTTCCGTTATATAGATGATATTTTGTCGCTAAACAACCCTCGCTTTATTGATTTCATTCATTTGATCTATCCAAAAGAGCTCGAAATTAAGGATACCACAGACACTTCTACATCAGCCTCGTTCCTTGACCTTCACCTTGAAATTGACAACAGAGGGAGACTTCAAAGTAAGCTGTTCGACAAACGCGATGACTTCACCTTTCCAGTAGTAAACTTCCCTTTTCTTTGTAGCAACATCCCAACAGCGCCGGCATATGGAGTTTACATCTTCCAGCTCATTCACTATTCAAGAGCCTGTGTTCGATATATTGACTTCCTTGATAGAGCCCGGTTGCTCACAAATAGGCTACTTCAACAAGGGTATGTTAACCAAAACTTGAAGTCATCCCTCCAGAAGTTTTACGGTCGACATCACCGTCTTGTGGACCGCTATGGGATATCTGTTTCCCACATGACAACAGATCTTTCCCTTTAAAGCTTAATTGTTGTTTCCTCTACCGGATTTGACTTTACTACCAGATTGGACATGTTCAACACGGCGGGTGTCTTATAAGAAGCAGGAGATGCTAACTCTAACGGTGCACCTGATCTCACCCATGGTTTTTATTGGGTCCGTGTTGTTCATCTTTGTGTGTGTGTGTCTTCATTTGTCTTTTCTGTGCCGTACCCATATTGTGTCTCTGTTTTTTACCGCTTTTTTGTTTCTGGTGTTGCCATTGTCCTTGGATTGTTCGCTTTTGGATTGACGGTTCGGTTCTCATTTACTTTATATAATAATATTAAAATCAACAAGGCATACCTATGTATTCATCCCAGCTTCTTCTTGTTTTTATTTCGATCATAACATTCTTTGTAACTTGAAATATATTGGCAAATGGGTTTTATGCTTGTTCCATTTATGTGGTACGAATCAGTCAATTGTATTTAATTTAGAAAATTGGTTTAATGCTTGTTTTGCAGTTGGTCTTTTCAACAATTTTTGGCTTTTCAATGAAGATTGAAAATCATTTGAATAGAGTGTTGGAGAACAAATGACCTAAAGAGCCTAGAGTACGGCTTAAATCAGCTGAGGACAAGGAATATATCATCAAGTTTATGAATGAAGCAAAAAGTATGTATAAACAGAAACTTAGTATAAACTATTTTGCAATTTTTTTTTCCAAAAACTGATCAAGTAATCAATACAAAAAGGCAGGCTGGACTAAAATAAAAGCAAAGCAAAGGCACAGCTGACAAAGACAAAGGCGAGGGTAAAATAAATACAATGAGAATCTGATTAACGTTACAAAAACGTTTATAACCTCTCCTTTGCAGCTGCACACACATTTTTAAAGTGTTCATGCCGAGTGTGAACATCATATTCTTTCTTGTTCAGGAACAAACTGTTTCTAAAGTTTTAAATTTACTTTCTTTGCTACTAAACAACTAATTGACAAAGTTAAATTTAAGTCAAATCTTGTGTTAAATAATTATTGTTTTAAAAATATTTCTGACATTTCATATATAAATCACCACTACCTTGACCTTTTTTCCTTAATTTAAATTTCATATGGGTTTTACTTTCTGCCAGCCACTACTACAAATGCATGTTTCCTTGGCATAAAACATAAAATATTGTAATTATCGGAAAACCATTTTTTGCTGAAATTATCAATCGATTTTTGTCGGTCACTGCAACCTTGTAATTTCCTCCATTTTCTCCAAAATCAACATGCTTTTCTTCTCCTAATACCGAACAATATTCAAGCTTGATCAAGATTCATTTGAATTTAATTGCTCTGAACCTAATTGTTTTGAAATTTTCAGTTTATGTTCAGTTTTTTTTTATTTGACCTTGAACCTATTTTCTCTGAAATCCATGGAATTATTTCTTTCCTAGTAGCTAACAATATATCTTAGCTTCTTTTTAATTTGATGTAAGCTTTCTTGGGTATCATACAGAAACCTAATTTTTCAGATATTTCAAAACCCCAATAGTCAGCTTTAGCTGACAAGAAAAAATACCCTGCGTTTTATAGAAATACTGTTCTTATCAAAATTCTAATCCCTTAAATATGCTGAGGCTTCATTCTGCATGGCACTCAGTGCATGTCCTCTTTGCTGAATTTGGCCTCCTATTTCGATATTTTTAGTAATGAGTACATCTTTTTTTACTTCTTTTGGATAATGGAGGAAAAACATTCCAACAATTATGGTCATTGTGAATTGCACATTCAGTATCACTCGAGAAGTGAGATTCAAGGATATGGATATCACAGACTCAAGAGAACAGGAACTGTCAGGCGATCAAGTAAGCTCTTGTTGGACAAACAAGAGGGTCCGCTTTCTCCCGAGACAATTAATGCAGACAATCAACCGAGTACAGTGGAGCATGAGAATTCATTTAGCTGTTGAAGAATGAAGACTGATATGTGAACAAATATTATATATTTTACGAAAGGATATGGAGTAAATAAACATGAGACCATAAAACGTATGTTAACCCAAATTGCAATAATTTCAATGAGCTGTATGGCCATTTCGGAAATTAATTCCTCATTAGCAGCATAACTGATTTCTGTTAAATTTAAAACTGTTTTAATATCAATTTATAATTTCAATATATCTGTAACTATTACTATCTTAAATTTACTAATATCAAACTGATTTATTCATTGCCCGATGTTCAACCTTAGTTACTATTTATTGATACTAACTGACCTATATTACTGTTATTACTAACACTTCATGTTTACTAACACTATTGTAACTTTATTAAAAATCACTGGACTTGATTCTGGAAAACACAGGAATCCAGAAAATGTTTAGTAAATGAAATTAAAGGGAATAATAGTAGTCTATTTTTATTTATTAAAATAATAAATAATAGTAGTCTACTTTTATTTATTAAAATGTTCACTCACCTAATCCCTATTCCTATAATAGAAATAACATGGGTTTTTCTCTACAATGACATGAAATCAATGCCAAATGAAGATTTGTCCTAATAAAAGGAAAATGAATATTTATTAGGATTTACAGAAAAAAACACTGTAAATTCTGACTACCTAAGTCCAAATCCTACTAATCCTATCTCCTAACACATGAAAAGGTGCTTGGATGTGGGTTTAGGATGCTTTATTACAACTGCTGAAATGCCGAAAACGTGATAAAAGAATGACATGTCCAAAAAGTGAAGAAAAATGCCAAAGCTCTTGCCCGAAGGCCGATCTCGTATAAAAACATGTGGAGGGCACAGTTGTCAAAAATCCAATCCCTACAATATATTTCAAATACATGCCAATCATTCACAAATACAAGCCAATCATCCTACAAATATTTGTCATTCGGATATTTAAGTTATTTTATCATCTAAAATAATATGATGTAAAATTCTAAGTAAGATATTCGTTAAAATACAAATTATCAACAACTAAAAATAAAATTAATACTAAAAATACCGTGAAAAGGAAATATGAAATTTAGTATTTAGAGATACATAGTCCTTGTCTTATTTCAAAAGACCCTGTAGCAAGGTTTCAAAGAGTTTATACCAAATATATGAAATCGAACCTGCCTTAGCGTTTACCTTCAAGCGCCTGGTTTCAGATATCTCTGATTTTTTTTTCATTTACCCAGTAAAGTAAATTTTATATTCTTTAACACATATGCCTTATGCAAACCTTAATATTCAAGATTTAATGAAGTCGAACTTGCCGAAGTGAACAACTGCCGCCTCCTGCTTCTTTTATGACAGGACTTTCTTTCTTTTTTTCCTGAGGTGAATTTTATTTTCTTAACACAGGTGTCTTAAGCGACCCTTTTCATTCTAAATGTATGAAGTCGAATCTCCTTTTGTGCATACTTGCCATAGCCTGCTTTTTCTGTTTTTCATAATGGTGAACTTGATATTCGTTAAAACATGCGTGTTGTGCGCCCTTTTTTAACAGTTCCTTAAATTGTCACCTGCAGGTTTGGCTTAGATCAGGTCATTGTGGAAGATTTATGTTAAACAAATAGCAACAGTAATATATTGTTTTAATAATTGATAAATGTTTTCGTGTCAATAAGATCAAATTATACATCATGTAATCGCCAACACTATCCCGATACTAATTTTAATAAATTTTGTTAGAAACATGATTTTATATAATGTGGGCTTTTTCGACATTTTACTTTTTTTGTAATCTCCACATGTAATTCTGTCCATTCTTTTTAGTGCTCACATCTCATTGTTTTTTTTTCATGCCAAGTTTTCGTGCAATTGACTTGATCAGTGTCCAGTGGTTGTTTATTTATTGTATTTGTCTTCTACAAGTCTTTATGTGGGGAAACAGATGACAGCCGTTTTAAGAGAACTTTGTGAGTTAATTTTATGTTTGTTGACAACCCCTTATCCATGAAAAGAAGTACTGTATACATGGATGTAGCGTGGCTCTACATTTAGCAATTAATTCCGCTCTTAAACTTACTAAAAGGTATGAGCATACCTCATTTTTGGAGGAGTCGTGGTGACCTCAAGATGAAAAACGACAATAAAGGCTTGGTTTGATCATGTGCTTATGGAGATGTTGTTTAATGTGCATTTATTCCATATCCATTCATTGTTAATTTACATAACCTTTGATCTCGGTAGTTAATCTTTGAAGGAAAAAAGGCAGAAAATTCATAATCCATATTACAAAATCAAACAACCGCTATCGGAAATACCGGAGACGACATTTTACGTTTGCTTTTTTGTCGGAGAAGAACAATATTCTACAATGTTTTACAATCCATTTTTCGGACATGCATTCTTAAATGTTTCAACTTTCTACTTATACCTAGATGTAAATAAATGTAATTAGATATCCTGCATAAGTTCTGCATTTTCATAATCTAAATTCAAATTGCTGTAAGACCCCTTATCTTAATTATCAAAAGCTTAAATTTTACAAACCATTTGGTATAAATCAATTCAACACGATCGTTCTTACGCCCACTGGTGTTTAACAACTACATTTACATCTGTTGTTTTTAAAATGAGTTTGAATTGTTTAACTTACAAAAAAATCTATAACTATAATGCAATATGACAAAACGACAACTAGTGAAAACATTTCTTATTATAAGGTGAGTGAGAACCGAAGCGTCAATCCAAAACGAATAATCCAAGGACAATGGCAACATCGAAAAAATAAACACAGGAACAGAGACACAACATGAGTACGGCACAGAAAAGAAAAATGAAGAGACACACACACAAAGATGAACAACACGGACCCAATAAAAACCATACGTGAGATCAGGTGCACCGGTAGAGTAAGCATCTCCTTCTTCTTATAAGACACCCGCCGTGTTGAACATGCCAAATCCGGTAGTTAAGTCAAATCCGTGAAAGGGAACAGCAATTAAGCTTTAAAGGGAAAGGTTTGTTGTCATGTGGGAAACAGATATCCCATAGCGGTCCACAAGATGGTTTTGTCGACCGTAAAACTTCTGGATGGATGACTTCAAGTTTTGTGTAACATATCCTTGTTGAAGTAGCCTATTAATGATCAACCGGGCTCCATCAAGGACATCAATGTATCGAACACAGGCTCCTGAATAGCGGATAAGCTTGGAGATGTTAACTCTGTATGCCGGCGCTGTTGGGATGTTGCTACAAAGAAAAGGGAAGATGACTAATTGAAAAGTGAAGTCATCGCGTTTGTCATACAGCTTAGTTTGAAGTCTACCTCTGTTGTCAATTTCAAGATGAAGGCCAAGGAATGAGGCCGATGTGGAATCGTCTGCAGCATCCTTGGTCTCGAGCTCTCTTGGCTAGATGTAACTTGTTGGAACACATCACTTGGTTTAAATAACAAGACGAAATGGCGGAAGAGGGAAAGCTGAAAACTTGGCGAGGTGAAGGCAAAACAAAACAACATGTTAAACAAAAAAAATAAACATAAATGACTAAATACCGAAGTTACTGTGATTTAAATTCTGCATATGCGCATTTCGACAACTTATGTCTCTTCAGTGCAGATAAAATCTAAACGTTTGGAAGACCATAAAATCAAAGATGTTTAAAAACTGATAGAGAACAAATAACCAAATATGATCTAAATGTAAAGCCAAAATGAATGACAACATACAAAACACAATAACCGGAGATTTGAAGGGTAAGCAATTAGCATGCAATAAAGTAGACAATATATTAAAATTTTAAAATGGTCTTATTTTGTTTATTTTTTAGGGTTTTTTTTAGACAATGCCAAATTAACATTTAAAGATAAAGATATCAACTAAAAAGGGGATATTTTCAAAAAAGATTCAATGGGAACACTGGATAATAATGCCATCAAACGATCATAAAAACTATAACATCATATTACAATAATTAAAATTTCAATTCAATAAATAAACATTACATCATTAAGCACCGCTCACTTAGGGGAGAACTTTCAGCAATGTAAACACTAATTATAACAAGTAAGAAATGTGTTTACAGAGCTAAAACAAAAGTCATCCAAACGAACTTCAAGTTTCCATAGCAACGGTTTTCCACACATGTCAGGCATCATTCCTGTAAAATTTCATCCGAATCTGAGCACTTTGATTTTCCCGCCTTTTTCCCGTTTCTATGGCAACGGTCGTCATGTTGAAAACTAAGGAGTATCTCCCTCATGCATAGCTCTGTCCTTAGCTAATTTTGGCTTTACATTTAGATCATATTGGTTATTTATTCTCTATCAGTTTTTAAATATCTTTGAGTATAATCCAAACGTTAAGATTTTATCTGCACTGAAGAGACATAAGTTGTCGAAATGCGTATATGCAGAAAGTAAATTCACAGTAACCTCGGTATTTAGTTATTTGAAGTCTTTGAGACCAGAAACCAATTCTACTGATGTTGGGCAACCTTTCTGTAAAATGTCATCCTTTTCTGAGCACTTTGAATTTTCCCGCCTTTTTCATTGCAACAGGTTCCATTTTAGAAATTATGACACCGGAATGAACATCTTCACATGAGTCTCTACCATCAAGTGAAGTTTTACTAATTTCCAGTCATTGGTTTCTGAGTTATTTGGAGGACAAGAACTTTAGGGCAGAAGAATAAGAAAAATGGACCAAAAACAATAAGTCTCCTCAAACTTCGTCTGGGAGAATTATGAGGTGATTGAAGATATTATTTGAAATATTCATTTAAAAGCTAGTTCAAAAGGGATGTTTTAAAAGCGAAGGAAATAATGTGACAGCATTGTTCATTTTTATAACGATTTTTAAGGAAAAGGGGAGGTCATTTCATAAATTCAGGGCGAAATTGCTATTCCGTTTTTTACGTCACAGAAATGGCAAAAGAATGTCGTATAACTCTATGTTTTGACGGTTCCAAAATTAGACCCACATTAATGAGATGAAAAAGTTCCTGATTCATTACGGAAAAATTTTTATGAGTGTTCATTGTCTTTTGAAGTTAACACAAGAAGTAATGGAGATTTATTTATTGTATTTTACCATAATTGCCCTTTGGAACTTTGTGCTGTATAAATGCTTGCTGGTCTACATCTACATACAGAAATTTTGTCATGTTATATGTAACATATAAATGAAAATTTCAACTCATAAACTCTATATAATTTGCTATTTTTCATTCATATGTATGCGGTACATGCACTTATGCTACCATGCAAACATGCTTTATTGCAATATTTGTCATTATATTTCATGTTGTCGTCTGTTTTTGATTTAATGTATGCTTTCAAGTGCAATATCAAAGGAAATGGGACGTAAATAAGTTTTTCATGTTTGCTTGCTTGTCAGAGTAGAACGTCCTCTTAATTGTTTATCAAGCATTTTTTTGTAACATATATGTTGATACATTTTAGATTTGATATTCAATGTATTTGGGTCTACGGTATCGTCCATACTACATTTTTAATCTCTTTAATTTACTTTTTTGTTATTGAATGTATCTAACGAACAAAACTTGACACTGTAATGCATTCTAAGAAAATGACAATTATAACTGTAAAACAAAATTTCTGTACAAGCTGCAGCGTACTGGAACATATCACTTTGCTAATAATCGGACAATTGAAAACCGAGAGAAAAGGTGGGAAAAGATGGAACAAAATAATCAAAAAGATGGGAAAATGTGATTTCAAATCCAAAACCATAGCAATATCAAGGCAATAAACAGAAATAGACAACATGAAACAATGATGAAACACAAATAAGAACGAAAAATAACATAAAATATGCTAGCAGTGTGAATCCAACAAAAACTGAGTATCACCAGGTTCTCTGAAGGGGTAATCATGGTCTTGTTCGCATGGCAATGATAAAGTCCGCTGTGGATTGAGGCATGTCGGTGATAATTGTTTTATCTACTCAAAAATGGGTGAATAACAGAGCACATCAACACCATTTTATTTATAAAATGCCCGTTCCAAGTCGGGATTATGACGGCTTGCCAAAAATGTTCTGTGTCGGATTGTCTTCCCCTGATTCAGTCGCATGTTATACGGATTTTCCTTACTGGTCTCTTCCTTTGATCGATTCGGACTTTTATTGTCACTTGAACCCTGTCTTAAGACGTGAATTTAAAACGGGCATTTTAGCATTTTAGCTTTCAAAACCATATGTTTCGCACTTTGGTTTCGTTAAGATAATCACAATACTAACCATGACATGACTGAGAATGGTTATGTAACATAGAACATAACATAGTATTAAACTCTTTCCAAGCTCTAGAACTCGAAAAAAATGATCTAATTTGTTGGTCAGCCAATGCTTTGTCATCGATCAAATATTACTATAACCTTTTTATTTTATAATGTTTCCACTTTTATCTAACTACTCTTCAAAATAGTTGAATACAGGGTGTTCTCAAATACAAGATTTATCCGGCAAGCCAATCAAATTTGATAAAAACATCAATTTCAAGTTGTTTATAAATAAAGTAAATACATATGTACATGTTAAAATGAGCAGAAATTGTTTCCCCGGTAAATGTTTCAAAACAAAGATGTATGGTCATTTTCTGTTGAAGTTAGTTCTTAGTTTCGGTAGTTTTCAAATTCTGTTCAGTCGTTGTGTAAAATTTCAAAATAATTTCCAAAAACGCATTTCCTTGGAAATTAAACTGATTTGAACTTGTAATTAAAAATATTGAAAATCTAACGGATATTCAATGTGACAATTGCCCTTTTAATCAATTTTGGAGAAATTTGAAATTATGAAAATGATAGCAATACCTTTTCCAGTATTTATATCTGGTCATCAGCAGATCATACCGTCGAGGAGACATGTGTAATTGAAAGCAACTAAGTATCTTTATTAGCATCCAGTAAATTTTGCAACCACATCAACTGGGGTTATTAAATAAATTTCAAATAGTATTGTCAAAAGTTAAAGTCCTAGAGACAAACAGACAAAGCAGGTTAAATTTCACCAGAAAAAATGGTCCTGACTTGGTACAGGCATTTCAAAAGAAATGGAAGTTGAAAATCGGTTTATGGCGCGCCTAAATCCCCTTTTCATTACGACAGTGTCCGGCAACTCAACAAATCCACATGAAAATTGTACTAAAAAAACACAAAGACAAAAGACAAGCTGAAACGTAAACAATGAAAGGAACTCGGGATAGGGACCCGAATACCAGCATTAACAAACGTCAGTGCCATAGGGTTTAACAGGTTTATTCCTAAAATTCCCCTTCCTTATATCATAATAAAAATACTAATTCCTTTCTTTTTTATACTAATGAAACCTAATACAGGTCGATACCTTTAAATTGTTTGAATTATAAGAAAGTGAAAATATATTGTCAGTTGGAAAATAAACAACACTTAAAGCAAAGGAATATCAAAATACAAAAAATACCGAAGTTGTTTAAAAAACAGTAAATTTCGTTATAATGTACACGTGTTTCAAGGAGTAACCTCTCATCAGCAGCATAAAAATCAAATAATATGGAAAACCATAATCCAAAAGTAGTCCAAAAAGAAGTACTCATTTCCAAAAATATCGAAATAGGAAGCCAAATCCATTACCAAGGACATCTACCGAGTGCCATACAAGGATTGAAGCCTCAGTATTTTAAAGTGGTTAGAATTTTGATTTATAGTTTTGCGTCATAGTAGGTGTTTCCTGTTATCTGCCTTTGTATATAATTTTATTTTTTCCCAGCGTAAGCGTCTATTTTAAACAAAATAATAAGAGGTATAACGACGCAGCAAGCAAAATTGAAAAAAAAATCAAGATACTCCTTTGTAGGATTTACATCAAAAGTACTTCATGCCTTGTGTGTTTGCTTTATATTTTTAGCAGGTTCATATTTGTTGTTGTTCAGTTATCTTTTTCATTTTTCATTTTTTGTTATCAATTTTTATTTACTATAGTTATCTATTTATTCATTTTATTTTTTTTTTATTGATTAACAGTGTTAATGCTTTATTTTTGTGCTGGTGTCATTATGTTTATGCTTTATTTTGAGACATTTGTTCCAATAACTGTTTCCCTTACGATATTACTCTTAAGTATAATGTGAATCGGTGATCCTTTTACTTAATGAACACTTTTCCTCTCTCTGAAAATGTAAAGCTAAAGGTGTAAAAAGTAGGGGAAAGTTAATAAATCTGCGACGGATGATTGGATTTCCTTGCAAATTAAATTAAGCCTATGCTGTGCTTATCACTTTAACCATGTCTACTTTTTGAGCTTTTGAGAAACAATTTACGCTAATAACACAAGCAATAATGTTTTGATCTAACTCATTCCCGTGGGTAAACTTTAAATTAGATGTACCCCAAGAGGTTTCATAGAAACAAATGCTACAAGCCCAAACAATTTAGATGTTAAGCCAACTAAACATGTACTGTTCTTGAAACAACGGCTGCAGTACTGAAGGGACAAGGGAAGTGATGATCACAAACATCAAAGTAAAGACATGGTAAAAACGGCAACAGGAAAAACAAAGTAGACAAAACATGGTAATGAGACAGCCACAAGGCATGGACGACATTAAGAACTAAAGTACTCATAGTGTGAACTCCCATGAAAACTGGGAGTGACATCAGTTGCTCCGAAAGAGTAAGCATGAATAATTCCTAATTACGTTTCAATTTTGCGACGGGCAAAAAATGCCAAGATTCACTTATATATCTGTGTATGCAGATAGTTTTGTTTTTATTAAAAAGCAGTGAAGGGATATGGAGTAAATGCACAGGAGACAAATACTCTACAAATACATGGTCAAACAAAGCAATGAACCACGTTTTTATTGTATTCTTCATCCTAAAATTAAAATGAGACATTAAACATTTATTTATACATTCAAGTTAATAGAATTAATAAAAACTGTTCGATACTGCACTTGATGATATGAATTATATAATGATATGAAAATCAACAAGGCATGCCTATGCATTCATTCTACTTTTTTCTTGTTTTTAATTTGATCATAACATTCTTTGTAACTTGAAATATATTGGCAAATGGGTTTTATGTATGTTACATTTATGTAGTACAAATAAGTCAATTGTATTTAAAAAAAATGGTTTAATGTTTGTTTTGCAGTTGATCTTTTCAACATTTTTTGGCTTTTCACTGAAGATTAAAAAAGCATTTGAATGGAGAGTTGGAGAACAAATGTCCAAAAGAGCCCATAGTACGGCTAAAATCAGTTGAGGATACGGCAGATATAATCAAGCAACGAGTGTGTGTATAAGAAGAAATTTAATATAAACTATAGGCATTTTTTTTCAAAATCTGATCAGTTAATCAATATTAAAAGGCATGCTGAACTAAGATAAAAACAAAGCAAAGGCACAGTTGACAATGACGATCTCAACAAACTCTTGCGACATATCTTCATCCAAGACCAGTAACTGTATTCAATTTTATCTGAAGTAGATCAGTGTGGGTTCAAGTGCTGCTGATGAGAAACAAATTTCCGAAATGGCCATACCGCTCATTAAAATTATTGTAGTTGGGCTTAACATATGTGTTATGGTCTCATGTTCATTTACTCCATATCCTTTCGTAAAATATTTAAGAAAAATAAGCATGTAAATGCAATAATGTTTGCTAGGGTAAAATAAATACAGCGAGAATCTGATTAATGTCACAAAAACGTTTATAACCTGTCCTTTGCATCTCTTCATACACTTATAATCAAATCTTTGATAAAAAAAGTGAACTAGAGAATGTCGAAATTGGCGTTGTCGGAAGGGCCCCGCAATTTCCACCCTGAAACTCTGGGCAAAAGTAAAAATCAGATGAGTGTGGATTCAAATTCTGTTTGACACACTAATGTGTTGATACAGTAATTTGCTGGATACAGTGATTTCTTGAAGTTTTACCAAACTATATCATTTCTTAGCTTCAGACTAAATATCAAGTCATTTCAAGTTCAAAATCAAATTATCAGCAAAACAGAAAGTAATTCAGTGGCAAACCTATAAGTCACTCAAACAATACAAATCATCATTTCCAAGCTTCACACCAAATTTCAAACCATTCCCTATTGTAGAAGCCAAGAAATCTGTGAAGAAAATTTCGTTGATAGTAAAAAATCAAAGTATCGGCAAATAGGAAGTGGACGCCTGACAATGTTGAAAATTGCTTACACAATACAACTCATTATTATCAAGCTTCAGACCATATTTCAAATCATTCCCTAATGTAGAAGCGAAGAAATCTGTAACGAAAATTTTGTTCAAAGAAAAAAATGAAAGTATCGGCAAACAGGAAGTGGATACCCGACAAACTTGAAAATTGCTTACACAATATAAGTCATCATTTCCAAGCACCAGGCCAAATTTCAAATCATTCCCTATAGTATAAGCCAAGAAATCTATGACGAAAAATTTGTTAAAAAGTAAAAAAATCAAATTATCGGCAAACAGGAAGTAGAAGTCCAACAAACTTGAAAATCGCTTACACGATACACCTCATCATTTCCAAGCTTCAGACCAAATTTCAAATCATTCCCACTACAAGCCAAGAAATCTTTGACGAAAATTTCGTTCAGAGAAAAAAATCAAAGTATCGGCAAACAGGAAGTGGATACACGATAAACTTGAAAATTGCTTACACGATACAAGTCATCCTTGCAAGCTCCAGACCAAATTTCAAATCATTCCCTATTGTAGAAGCCAAGAAATCTGTGACGAAAAATTTGTTCAAGTAAAAAAAGTCAAAGTATTGACAAACAGGAAGTGGATGTCCGACAAACTTGAAAATCGCTTACACAATACAACTGACCATTTCCAAGCTTCAGACCAACTTTCAAATCATTCCCTCTTACAATGTATACAAGCCAAGAAATCTTTGACGAAAAAAATTGTTAACGGACGGACAGACGGACAGACGGACGGACGGACAGACAAAGTGAAAACTATAGGACACCCGCATCTCGATACGGGGCCCTAATTAAACTTAAATTTACAAGTGGCTGTCTTTTATTTGCCATTTTGAACCCGCATTTAGGCAAGATAGTTTTGATAATTATTATTAACACAGAAATAATACCGATGCTTCTCCTATGCATATTTGCTCACAATCAAAACGTGAAAATCATACAGGGCGATAAAACATTTGATAAAAAACATATCAGTTGAGAAGAGTTTTAAATATATTGCAAAATACCGCCGTTACTGTAAATTTAGTTTTTGCGTATAGCTATTTCGACAACTTATGACTGTTCGATGCAAATAATGTAAAAATCGCGTAGCAGGAAATTATTCTAAAGTAAGTGAGAACCGAACCGTCACTCTAAAACGAATAATCCAAAGACAATGGCAACATCGGAAAAACAAAGAAAAAAGACATAACACGAGCACGACGCAGAAAAGAAAAGTGACACATACATATACAAAATTTAACAATACGGACCCAATAAAAAAAGGAAAGTCAAATCCGATAGAGAACAAACTGAGTGGCAAAGACAAAGATCTAAAGTAAACTTTTTCGGAAAAAAATAGAGAATTGCATGGTCATTATCCCCTCGCCCAACGAAGTTGGGGAGGGGATAAAGCGTTTGACCCGTTCGTCCGTTCGTACGTTCGTCCGTCCGTTCGAACTTAAGACCATATATCTTTTGAATAACAAGTCTTAGATGGACAATGTTTTGTCCATGGATGCATCTTGAGGAGAACTTGAGGTTGATATATAGAATAGGTGGATTTGACCTACATTTCATGCATGAGTGACTCAGGTTAAAGTTTTTGTAAGAGTCCAGATCTGGGATACTACAACTTGTAGAGGAATAATATTTTGTATGTAGATTCGTCTTGTAAAGTTAGGAAGCTCCAGATGAAAATTGAGTCACTTTGACCTACATTTCATGCATGAGTGACTTAGGTTAAAGTTTGTGTTACAGCTTGGATTTTAGATACTACAACTCGTAGAAGAGTAGATGCATCTTGTAAAGTAACAAAGCTCCAGGTGAAAATTAGATCACTTTGACCTACATTTCATGCATGAGTGACTTAGGATAAAGTTTGTGTTACAGTCTGGATTTTAGATACTACAGCTTGCAGAAGATTAATCTTTCATCAGTAGATGCATATATGCTTTAGGTATGAGGCTCGTGATTGAAATAAGGTCACAACATTTCTTGCATGACTGGCTCAGATTTAAGTAACAAGCCAGATCTTGAATAGTACAACTTCCTTGAGTGCTTATATTACTAGACAAACATTCAATAAACGGGCGAGGGGATTAGCTGTCCTTTCCGACTGCCCCTTCTCTTATTTTATCTTCATTTCATTTCCTATTTTGGGCATTTTTTTAAATCATGTTCACTCGTGTCAAACTTTAAAAATATAAATGGCACCAGAGTGCTCGTGCCGAGTTAAAACTTCATATTCCATGTAATAATGTTTTCTTTGAATTTAGTGTGGACTTTTGAGAGTTATTGTTCAAGAAAAAATATTGCTATTAACTTACTTTCTTTGCTACCAAAAACCTACATGTAATTGACAAAGATTAATTCAAGTAAAATTTTGAGTTTCATAGTTATTGTCTCATAAATATTATTGATATTTCATAGATAAATAACCACTTACTTGACCTGATTTACATTTCATATGGGTTTTACTTTGTCAGCCAGTAGACAATTACCAACAAGGACTTTCATTTGAATCTTTTATGAACCCAAATTTTCTGATATTTTCAATTTAACCTTTGACCTTTCGACTGATTTCTCAAAAACAGATGACGACCTTTATTTTTTTATATCCTACTTCAAATGCAATTTCGCATGAAACATATAATATTGCAATTATTGGAAAACCTTTGTTTTCTGAGATTTTCAACCGATTTTTTTTCGGTCACTTGTAAGCCGAAACCGAAACCGAGAACGAAATCGAAACCAATTAAACTTGAATAGTATTCGACATTTTAAGTGTTTCTGTGATATAAATAAGTCTTTGAACTATATAGATTATCTTTTTACAAAGTTTTTATTCTTTTCGAGGATTCAGAATAAACGTCTAAGGGATAGTGCAGCACAAAATTCAACATTTGTAAAATAGTACATAAGATTTGATGTTTTGATATTCAAATTGTCTTCGTGTGTATGGAGTAGCAATTTGATGGCCGGATATATATCTGGATAAAGATGATTTAGCATACGGATTAATTGATCCTCCAGGTTCATAGAAATAATAGTCTTTTCGAAGAGATTGTTCTATACTAGTAGGTTTATGTCAAGCCAAATTGGACAAAAAAAGTGATTTATTAATATAAACAATTAATATTCAAAACAAATCATTTCAAGGTATTTATTCAATTGCCAATATTCATAATTCGCTAATTAATATTTATAGATGGAAAAATAACTATTATTGTATAGCAACATAATATTTCCCTAAGAAAGCAACCAAATGTAAGCGTGCAATAAATTTCCATATTGCACAAGTGCAAATATGGCTTAAATTTCATGACGTCATCGACAATCAAAATCCCATTTTTAACAGAAATTTTAGCGTTGCTATACAATAAAAGGGTTATTGCATGAATATTGGGGAATATTTTCCCGAGTAGAATTTTATATTGCACGAGCTTGCGAGTATACCGAATTGCAAATATCAATAAATGAATTATTATGACTAAATATTAATATCAATAAATGAATAATTACTATCAATAAATTGATTTTGATATTTCTAAATATTAATATCAATAAATGAATTATAAATATTAATAAATAATTTATGATTATTAATAAATGAATTATAAATACTAATAAATTAATTATTAATATTAATAAATGAATTGTTAATATTTGTAAATGATTTGCACATATTAATAAATGAAGTATAAATATTGATAAATGAAGCATAAATATTTAGAAATTTATTTTGAATGTACGAAATAAGCAGAAATTATAAATATTAAAAAGCATCGTACATATTTATAATTTATTTATCAATATTTATGAATGAATTACACATATTTATAAAAAAAATCACTATTAATAAATAAATTGTAAATACTATTAATATTAACAAAGGAATTATAAACATTTATAATGAATTGTTAATATTTATAAATCAACCAATAATCAATTAAAAATATTAATAATTCATTTGTAAATATTTTCATTGAATCGTGAATATTAATAATTAATTTACTAATATTTTTAATTCATTGTAAATTTTGCTATTCATTTATTATTATTCATAATTTAATTTGAAACATTTATGAAGAGAACAATCATAAATATCAAGAACTGGTTAGTTAATATTTATCATTCTTGCTTATTTCTTAAATTTTTTATTTTTCTATAAATATTTATAATCCATTTATTAATATTAACAAATCATTAATACATTTTTATTATTTATAAAGAATTTGATAATATTATTTTTTCATTTATTAATCTTTACAATTCAATTATAAATATAAAAAATCATTTTCCAATTATTAATATTGACAAATGAATTGTTTACATGTAAAAGTAAAAATTAAATCATAAATATTTAAAAATGAATTGTAAATGTTGACAATTTATCATGAATATTCATAATTCATTTATTGATATTTACAATTCAATATAATAATAATGATTGTTTTCAATTTATAAATAATAATTAATGAATTATGAATATTGACAAATAAATTATAAACAATCAAATTATAAATATTTGTAATAAATTGTTTTAGATATGAATTTTCATATTGATAAATCGCGTATTTTTTCCAATTTGGCTTGCCATCAACCTACTAGTGTATAACAATCTTTTAGAAAAGACTATTGTTCCTATGGACGGATCTATGAATCCGTATGTTGTAGCATCTTTATCCTGATTTCACAAATATATGCGGCCACACAATTGCCACTCCATACACACGAAGACAATTCGAATAGCAAAACATCAAAACTGATGTACATTCAAAAATGTTTAATTTTGCGCTGCACTATCGCTTAGACGCATATTCTTACCCCTCGAAAAGAATAAAACCTTTGTAAATACATCGGCAAACGAATACCGAAGCAAGAACAAGGAAAGGGGAAATTCCAAAATCATAAATCCAAAATCATGGCAATTCACAGCAACACGAACTGAGACAGTATGACAAAGACAAAACAAATAAACAAAAATGAACAAGAACGCCACAAAACTAAAGCACTAGCAGTGTGAACCCCTATAAAAACTGAGGTATCATCAGGTGCTCCGGAAGGGTAAGCATGATCTGTTCTACATGTGGCACCCGTCACACTGCCAGTGAAAAGTCCGGTTTTGTCACAATCGGTGTTAGTCAGTCCGGTAACAAACTCTGGATCTACCCAAAAATATCTGTTCTCATTTGTGAAACAGAAACATTGTAATGGTCTGTCAAATCGCGGTGAGGACCGTTAAACTTCTGTAGTGACAATTGGAACAGTGACTGAACATACCCTTGATGTATAACTTTTTGAGACAGTAATTTCGCTCTGTTGACAAAATCGCTGTACAAACTACAGGCACGGAATTGGCGAATGAGTTGTGAAATGTACACGCCATATGCCGGAGAAGTGGGAATATTACTGCTCAAAAACGGGAAGTTCACTATTGGAAAGTCGAAATCATCATGCTTGTCGTAAAGTTTTGTTTCCAGACGTCCAGAGTTGTCAATGTAGAGGTATAGGTCCAGGTATGATGCTGATGATGGTGTATCAGTGGTCTCTTTAATTTCGAGTTCATTTGGGTATATAAGATGAAGGTTATCCTTAAATTAAGGATTGTTCAATGAAAGAACATCATCTATATAACGGAAACTGAAATTAAAGGATTTGGCTAGCTTATTGTCTTTTTTCTGAACTAGCCCTTGTATGAACCTGGCTTCATACGAATAAGAGAAATAAATCTGCTAGAAGCGGCGCACAATTAGTCCCCATAGGTATCCCTATTGTCTGCTGGAAAACTTGTCCTCCAAATTCTACAAATATGTTATCAATCAAGAATTCCAGCATTGCAATGACATCCTCCTCTGTATACTTTTTGTGTGAATCAGTGTGATGTTTAACAAAATAGGCCCCATCTTTACCTATCACTAAATATGAATATCTTCTTTCACCCTTTTAAGTACAGAAAGACTGATGTATTAAATCCCGGAGTACTGACTTTAGCTTATCGTGTGGAAGAGTAGTATAGAGAGTAGAAAAATCAAATGTTTTGATACTGTCACAGTGGTTGAGTTCAGTTAAAGATAGATATTCTAATAAGTCTTTTGAGTTTTTGAGAATCCACATCTGATTCACTCCACTTGTTGAGTATACTTTATCACTATATATCTTTAGGCCATCTTTGACTGCAGTAAGTAATGAAGTGAGGAGCTTAGAAAGCGGTTTTGTTGTGCATTTGGCAGACCCAGCAATGTATCTCTGTTTGTAAGGGCATTTATGTAACAACGGCAGTAGAATACCGAAGGAACAAAGGGTGATATTCACAAAAATCGAAGTCCAAAGACAGGGCAAAAACGAGAACACAGAAAACAATGAC
>MJUU01046944.1:48250-60802 GCA_002080025.1 Modiolus philippinarum | reverse complement strand
AGGCCATCTTTGACTGCAGTAAGTAATGAAGTGAGGAGCTTAGAAAGGGGTTTTGTTGTGCATTTGGCAGACCCAGCAATGTATCTCTGTTTGTAAGGGCATTTATGTAATTTAGGTACCCAGTAGATACAAGGCAGGTTGTTGTTCTCTTCACTCAAACTGATACCAAAGGAAGACAATACTGATTTGTGATTGTTTAGTATGTCCTCCCTTGGTATGGTGGAGAGTTTGTATGTGGGATAATTTATATAGTTAAAAGGATAATCTATATAGTTAAAAGACTTATGCAAGTATGATATATATCAGAAACACTTTTGATAGATGATTATTATTCAAGTTTAATTGGTTTCGGTTTCGGTGTCGGCTTATGGTGAAAATGTCTATTACCTCCATTTTCTCCAAAATCAACATGCTTTTCCCCTCCTAAAACCGAACAATATTCATGCTTGATATTTAATAAAAACTTTTTGATTTATACGAAACCTGATTGTTTTGAAATTTTCAGTCTGTGTTCAGTTAATGCGACATTGACCTTTAACTCTAGTATCTAACAATATATGGCCATACAGCTCATTAAAATTAATTGCAGTTGTAGTTAACATATTTATTATCGTCTCATGTTCATTCAATCCATATCCTTTCGTAAAATATGTATTAGTTTCTTTTAAATTTGGGGTATCAAACGGAAACCTAAGTTTTCTGACATTTCACCAGCCCAATAGTCAGACTTGGCTGACATGAAAGAATTACCTTGCGTTTTATAGAAATTTACTGTTCTTATCAAAATTCTAATCCCTTTAAATACTGAGGCTTAATTCCGTATGGCACTCGGTGAATGTCCTTGGTACTGGGTTCGGCCTCCTATTTCGATATTTTTGGTAATGAGTACTTTTTTTCGACTACTTTTGACTTATGGCTTTCTATATTGTTTTAATGCTGTTGATGAGAGGTTTCTCCTTGAAACACGTGTACAGCATAAAGAAATTTACCATTTATTATGCAACTTGGTTATTGATTGTAATTTTATTTGGTACCTTGACACTAAATGTATTTCTCCATAAATCCGAAGTTATTTTCCTGCCTAGTATCCAAAAATATAACAAGTTTTCATTCGAATTTGATGTAAAGTTTTCGAAGTAAAATATTGACGCCCACATATACGTGTACATGCACACACACTTGTAATACATTTATCAATGTCCAAGTCTAACTTCATTGCAACTCTTCTGAAAAATTTTTCAAAATTGACAAAGTAGCATTTAAGTGGCCATTTTATTCATTTGATCTTGTGTAGAAAAGGCATCTTAAAGATATTTTACATTGATTTTTAAAAATTTCAGGTGTAGGTAATGGCCATACTTCTTTATATATTTATATATTGTCATCAAGAATTATCCAAATCATACCACCGAAGATATTTTTTTTTCAACCTCACTTCGACCATCGTAATCACGTGACTGAATTTGACAAGCATGTCATTTTTCCACTTTTTAATCATATAAATGTGCAGGCTAGTTCTTTCCAAAGTGCGCTTAACTGCACATGTTTGTCGCTTTATTGTTTGCTATTTATAGTTTTCACAACGAGAAAGAATTGTATATCGATGGATATCAACTAGAGTTATGTAATTTCAAAATATAATAAACGAGCCTGTGGCGAGTTTATTATATTTGAAATTACACAACGAGAGTTGATATCCATCGATATACAATTCTTTCGAGTTGTTAAAACTATTTCTCTTATGATTTTCATAAATAAATGCAGTGATTTTTTTCGCGCCGAACTGCTGTTAACAACACCGTTGCTCGGTAACGTTAATCACGGCCAACGAGATTTCACATGTGTCCAATGGAAACGTCGAAAAAAGAATAGCACATCAAGCGTAATGTGTTATTATATGTGGTCGACCAATGTAAAAGCGATTCAACAAGTTCATATCTAACTCCAGCTTCAAAGTCTCGTTGTGTACCACAAATAACTATTCATGCAAGGAATAGATAATAAGCGTGCATCATAAGAGAAATATGATTTATACTTTGCATGGGGCATTATAACAAGTGATTAAAAATAAGTTATTTCATGCATTTGTTTGATATTTTATGTATTGGCATTTTTTAAATTTTTTTATATGAATATTAAACTGAATTATACAGATCAATATAGTACTGACATAGAAATGCATTTCATAAAAACATAAAACAACTCAATTACAATACCTCAGCTGCAAATACAAGTTTGTTAAATTGCAACAGCTGAAATATACAAACACATTAACACATCATAAACGAAATGAAATGTAAAGAATCCATGCAGTAACACTAAAATGAAAAACTTTATTAATTTTCTATGAAGAATTTTTGAAGCAAAGACAACATCAGAAGTGATGGTTTCTATAAATACTTGTAAATGTGTACTTTAGTTTTTCTAAGTCAAGTATTAAAAACCCTATATGATGGCTTGGTATTGCAAAAGTTGATATAAATCTTAGCTAGGCAAAACAAATGATAATTAGTTGAAATCCTCAATTATTATGCTATACTTATTTTCTTGTCTTTATGTATTTCTTTTTTATCTCATGTTAGTTCGAACTTTGTGCTCGTCGACTATGTCATTGGCGATGCATTCCAAGAAAAACAACTTTGTGTCCATCGACGTACTTTTAAAAAAGACATATTTCGGCTTATCTCGTTCATATCCAGTTTAATTTTATTTTATTGATGATCCCGCATCCATGGTATAAATAAAGACACGGATGTACCATAATGATTGTTTGACATCTATCAATAAATTCTGCTCTCTCAAACCGATGTTAAGGGGTCGTCTTTAACTTTCTATGAGGTATAAGAAAAGATAATTAATATTGTTGAAGGTAACTACTTAGAACGAACTCCAGGTGACGACAATAGCATAGCCTAGTTATAGCCAGGTTTGCTAAAAATTTAAATCTGGTGAATTGTTTGAAGCACAATTTATGTTTATGTTCCTAAAGGAAAATCTTTTATTCTAATTGATCAAATAAACTATGATCTTAATTTCGCATTTAAATCAAATCTTGTTAATAATGATCTTATTTCATACCATTTATATCTTGATTTTTGACATTTCCTGTGAAATGAATATTTAGCTGTCGCATTGTAGTAATTTAAGATAACTTTATTGAGCATTTCCTCAAATAGAAGTATGACGGGAGAAATAAAAATGCAAGCGGTTCATTCCAACACATCAATACCCTCATGTTTTAACAGACAACAAGCAGCATCCCGAGTAAAATCATATTAAGTCTTAATTTTAATGAATAATCACTCTTGAAGGCCATCCATGCTGCTGAAAACTTACAGAAACAAAATCCCCATTAAAATCTTATGAAAATACAAGTTCAAGTGAGTTTTGCTCCATCGTCTCTTTGAAAATAGTACGCAAAATCTGTTCATACTGTAAGTGCTTTGTTTTTATTATTTTCTTAATGTCTCGTATGGTTAGAGTTGCGAATATTAACAAGACCAATTACATGTCTGGACCTGCGTCACCGTCACTCATGTTCAACTTAGAAAGTGTTTTTTTTTCAATCTAACAGAATATCATGTATAGGTTTACCAATTCAAACAAGTATTCATTTACCTTATTACAAAAATTCTTCAAATGCAAGTTATAATTGAGATTATATTAAGTTCAACCCTGTTACCATCTTCGCTAGCAAAGGGTTACGATCCGCTCCTCTCATCTTCACCCAAATGGCAGATCAAGTAACTAAATACCGAAGTTACTGTGAATATTTCTGCATATGCGCATTTCGACAACTTATGTCTCATCAGTGCAGATAAAATCTAAACGTTTGGAAGACCATTAACTCAAAGAGTTAAAAAACTGATAGAGAACAAATAACCAAAATCATCTTAATATAAAACAAAAATTAGCTAAGGACAGAGCTAAGCGAGGGGGAGATACTCTTTACTTCTCACAAGATTTACAAAAAAATAGATATTGCAAAATCGGCTTTCAGGTCAGCACCGAAGTACTGACTACTAGGCTGGATTTCTGTAGTCTCAAATCCACGTCGTTGATTGGTTGCAGCCAATTAATTAACTCACATTCAGATTTTGAATATATATCAAAACAATAAAACTTAAAATATGGCGTTTAGTGATTTTTCTATTTTGCAAAATTTCCATGATTTAATTATCTTTCTTTACTTTTGAAGGGTTATTTCCTTGAAGTCAAATATATTGTGAATTGTTGTATTATTAGATGCAATAAATAATCATTTATTATTACAATAAATCATACTGAAACTCTTAATTCAAAGGGAGATAATTTGAAACAGATGTTTCACAAATTGTGGCTCAATCCGCCAAGGGTGAAGAGGAGAGAAGCTGATCGCAATCCTTGGCTAGCGAAGATGCCCTATTACTGTAATAGACAAAAAAAGAAGAAAAAAAAAACAAAACTAAATGTACAAAGTTGAACAAAGCATAAAAAGAAAATAGTCCATATCACTTCTGCAAATGTGAAAACCATATCTGAGTTTCAAATAAACACATACTTTGAATCTTTATGAGAAAACATATGAAAGCAATGCAAAAATTCAAGAATAGCTGCCCATGGTCAATGCGTTCAAAACTCTGCAACGTCTCTGGACAAAAATTGAGTACCATGATGATATAATATGATAGAATAATTTACAAGTTCAATAATAGATAAATTTGACATTTTTTTTAAATCAAAACTGGCCTAAAGGGGAGGTTCACATCACCAATGTGTTCAAACAACAGTAAAAACTTCCAAAGGTATTTAGTCAGAAATGTTAATCTTTCAGATTACACAAACCAGGCACTGTAATGTTAAAATATGCTAAAAAATGACTAAGTTCAACAATGCATAAATTCGACATTTTTTTTTTCAAATCTGCCCAGAAAGGCAGGTGCACAACTTCAATGTGTCAAGAACAACTGTGTAAAGTTTCAAAAGCACCAGATATAAGGAGTCAGAGTTTCAGATTACACAAACTCAGTACTGTAATGTTAAAATTTAATGAATTTAATGAAAAAATGACTAAGTTCAACAATGCATTAATTCGACAATTTTTATCCAAATCTCATCAAAAGGGGAGGTGCATATCTTCAATGTGTTCAGAACAACTGTGCAAAGTTTCAAAAGCATCAGGTATAAGTTGTCTGAGTTTCAGATTACCAAAACTCAGTACAGTAATATTAAAATTTGATGAAAAATTGACTAAGTTCAACAATAGATAAATTGGACAATTTTTATCCAAATCTCACCAAAAGGAGAGGTGCACATCTTCAATGTATTCAGAACAACTGTGCAAAGTTTCAAAAGCATTAGGTATAAGGTGTCAGAGTTTCAGATTACACAAACTCATTACCGTAATGTTAAAATTTGATGAAAAAATGACTAAGTTCAACAATAGATAAATTCCCCATTTTTTCCAAATCTCACCAAAAGGGGCGATGCACATCTTTAATGTATTCAAAACAACTGTGCAAAGTTTCAAAAGTATCGGGTTAAAGGTGTCGGAGTTTCAGATTACACAAACTTGGTACCCCAGAGCGTGACGGACGGACGGACGGAGTCGAGCGGCTCCTAGACCTGCGGTCACCGTTGGTGACGCAGGTAAAAATACGAAAATTTAAAAAAAAATCGGTGAAAAAAGGGCAATAACTCCTACAAGGGTTTATGGATTTTCTTCAAAATTTCAGGGTGGGTAGATCTTGATATGCTGAACATTTTTGCAATTTACAGTTACACTTTTTGAAATAAAAAATAAAAAATGCAAAAATTTTGAAAATTTAACGGAAAAGCACTATAACTCCCAGATGGGTTTTCAGATTTTCACAGTGGATAGATCTCATCATGCTGATCATTTTTACCCCCATGTTAGATTTTTGATATCTGTAACGGTTTTCGAGTTATTGGTCAAAAACTGCAATTTACCCCTATGTTCTATTTTTAGCAATGGCGGCCATGTTGTTCGACAGAGGGACAAAATGAACATCAGTTTGAGAAGCCATACCCTGATGATGATTCAGGCCAAATTTGGTTATATTTGGGCCAGTGGTTTCAGAGGAGAAGATTTTTGAAATTGTTGACAGACAGACAGACAGACGGACGGACGACGGACGCATAGTGATGGCAAAAGCTCACATGGCCTTTTAGGCCAGGTGAGCCAAAAATGTCAGTCAAATTATCTCCCATTCCCGGTTTCCTACAATAATTACATTCCTTCGTGCACATCTCCATAAAGTGTCCTTCCTTTGTCTAAAGTTTCATCAAATTTCTTCAAGTGGTCTAAGAGGAGTTGCGCTTAAGAGGTAACTCATACATAGGGAATCAACAAAAAGTCAAAGTCAAATTATCTCTACTTCCTGGTTTCGGACAATAATCATATTCCATTATGCACATCTCCATAAAGTGTCCTTCCTTTGTCTAAAGTTTCATCAAATTTCTTCAAGTGGTCTAAGAGGAGTTGCGCTTACGAGGTAACTCATACATAGGGAATCAACAAAAAGTCAAAGTCAAATTATCTCCCCTTCCTGGTTTCGGACAATAATCATATTCCTTCATGCACATCTCCATATAGTGTCCTTCCCTTGTGTAAAGTTTCATCAAAATCCTTCAAGCGGTTTAAGAGGAGTTGCGCTTACGAGAAGTGTGGACAGACGGACAGACAGACAGGGCGATTCCTATATACCCCCAAACTTTGTTTGCGGGTGGTATAAATATAGGTCAGTGACCTAATTTTGCCTGGATGCTAACCCACCATCAGAGTTGCATGCATATGAAAGGTTACATGATCCTACCATGTATAGTGACCGAGATCAGAACTCGTCCGAAAACTTGAATGTAAATCAAGCAAGCGTAAAATATAGGCCCGAGAGACCCAATTTTCTTGGAGGCTGTGAGATAGCCCAAGATGCACCTGCATACAAAGTTTGATGACCCTATCATGCATAGTTGCAGAAATATATGCCCAAATGCGGACGCCGGGGTACTCCAGTAGTCCCCCTGAACTTCATTGAGGCGAACTAAAAATCCAGCAGGATATAAATTCACCGCAGCGATTACCAGAATACTTTGTCGATTTTCAAAATTTTAAAGGGTCATAACTCCTTCAGAGACAATCAGTAGAACTGATATTCGAACTACTTTGAGGCATCTTTATTTTAAAGAGACTATATAATAAACATTGAAATCCAATGAAAAATAAATTTGCTATGCCTCGATTTCACCTCCTGTTTCGATACTTTGGGTAATGAGTAGGTCTTTTTGACTACTTTTGGATTATGCCTTTCCATATTATTTCATTCTTATGCTGCTGATGAGAAGTTACTCCTTGAAGCACGTGTACAGCATTAAGAAATTTAATGTTTTGATGCATCGTGGGTGTATTTGTATTTTGAAACCATTGGGCCAATGCTTCTGCTGGTGGACCAGAGGTCCCCAACGGTATTCACCAGCCAAATAGTCAGACTTGTTTGACATGAAAAATTTACCTTGCTGTTTATAGAAATTTTTAATTTTTTATTAAATCCTAACCCCTTTAAAAAACTGAGGCTACATTCTGTGGATGGCACTCGGTGGATATCCTCTGTTCTGGATTTGGCCTCCTGTTTCGATATTTTTGGTCATGAGTAATTTTTTTTCTACTTTTGGATTATGGTTTTCTATATTATTTGATTCTATTGCTGCTGATGTGAGGTTACTCCTCAAAATACGTGTACAGCATAAAGAAATATACTGTTTTTATGCAACTTGTTATATTTGTATTTTACAAGGATATTTAGTCGATTTTTAAAGTTATACATATACAAGGTAACTACTACTACAAAATTCGACCATGATTCATCTTCGAACTCAATTGAGAAATCCATGTGAAAAAGCTGAGGAGACATAAGATGTCAAAATATACATCTGCAAAAACTTTATTAAAAATTAATTCAATATCTCGTTCTTCATACCACACAATCCAAACAAGAAAGCACCTGCCACTGCACAAATAACGCATGCAACTGCTCAGAATATTCAAATCCAACAATACTCTCAAAACAGAACCTTCCCTTCAGTTAAATACTAATGCCCAATAACTCAATCAAGATAGCATTAAGAACTGCACCACAGCATCAGTTTAAAGTGTTTCCTTAATGTCAATTAAAATATTTTCTACGTTTCAATATACAGAGTAATGATCGAGGAATCACTACAACATAACATTAATGTCCTCCGACAGACCAATATAAACCAGAGCTGTCGCCGAATGGCAGCCAGTTATACCCCTGCTCATTGAAACCTGAATCAATATGGACATAATACAAGCATGGACACATTTCAAGTGTGGACACAATACAAACATTGGCATAATTGCAGTGATAAATAAAGTTATCATCAATCAGGAAGTACATGAGTTATGGACTTGAAAAGGGGAGACACGATAAAACTAATCATACTAAAGCTTCAGACCAAACATCAATCATTACTACATACACAAGCCAAGATATCCTAGACGAAAAATTTCAATATATGGCTTTAATGGGAAAAATCAAAGTTATCGTCAAATAGGAAGCAAATGAGTTACGGACTTGAAAATGTGAGACACGGTAAAACTCATCATTCTAAAGCTTCAGACCAAAAATCAAATCATTACTACATACACAAGCCGAGAAATCCTTGACGAAAAATTTCAATACATAGCTATAATGGGAAAAAATCAAAGTTATTATCAAACAGGAAGTAGATGAGTTACTGACTCCAAAAGGGGAGACACCATAGAACTCATTATACTTCAGCTTCAGACCAAATATCAAATCATTACTACATACAGAAGCTGAGAAATCCTTGACAAGAATTTCAATATATGACTATAATGGAACAAAAATCAAAGTTATCGTCAAACAGGAAGTAGATGAGTTACGGTTTTGAAATGGGGAGACACGATACAACTCATCATACTTAAGCTTCAGACCAAATATCAAACCATTACTACATACACAAGCTGAGAAATCCTTGACAGTTATCGTGAAACAGGAAGTAGATGAGTTACTGACTTGAAATGGGACGACATGATACAACTCATCATACTTGAGCTTCAGACCAAATATGAATTCATTACTACATATACATGCTGAGAAATCCTTGACGAAAGATGTTCCGGACGGACGGACGGACGGACAGACAGACAGACGGACGACAGACGGACAGACATACGGACAAGGGTAAAACAGTATACCCCCCTCTCCTACGGAGCGGGGGTATAAATACATAGAATTTTAACAAAATGGCACAAACTATCCTACAGGGTAAGCTATTGGCAATAAAATCACATAACATGGCGAGATAATTGCCTACAACTGTCCAAAATATAAGACATAAAATTCCTCCCTAGTGACATCTATTGGTGGTCACCGCCCCCTTCTTCCCCTCTCAAACAGCCAAAATTACTTACCATATGGTTTGAATTGCCTGCAATTGATAGAAATGATGAGGAAAGAACAAGTTGAATACCGAAATTACAGACATTTTAGTTTTTGTAGATGTCCATATTGACAACTTATGTCTCTGAAATGCTGGTTAAATCGAACGATTTGGTGACCCGACAAACAATATGGAAATGCAGACTTAACAGCAGATGCAACTTTTTTAGTATCGAAACTTAACTAGAGCATTACATATAAGGCTCTTCGAAATTGTAACAAAAAACAATAATTATCAATCATAATAATCATTTAATTGATTATCAATGGTAAGACATAGTATATATGCATTGATGACTATAAAAATTGTCATGCATTTTATTGGTCATTTTGATGAAAAAGAACACACCTTTGACTTAGCATGTTAACAGAAAATTGACACCTTGTCTTATTTTACGAACATTTTGGTCAAAGAACTGCACCTCTATGTATGTGATTGTCATATTCTAAATTTTTAAACGTGCAAACTACATAATATCGAAAACATGTCCATTAATCAGATTAACAATAAATTAATGGTAAATTCCTATTAAGATTTATTAAAAAGTTGAATATTCCAAGTAAAGTTTTATAAATGGTTAGCCTAAAAATCTCTAAACTCTGTCTTGATATTTTTTCTTTGATTTATTTATTCACATATCAAGTTTGATACACCTAAAAATATTTGTGTTAGCAAACCTTTAATAAGATCATAGGAAATAGAAGGGAAACGGTGAATGTGTGAAAGAAACAACGACACAAAGGGGAGTAATAACAACTCAAAGCCACCATAAAATCTTCAATGAACGGTGAGGAAACCCCACACCGGACATAAAACTCAAAATTAAATCAAAGAAGTCAAAAAAACAAATCATGTTAATAAAAACAGAAATAATATTCTATAGATGTAATCATTAGATTCTATTTAATAACCATTCAAATCAACGCCTCCTTCATCCTGATGTCTTACTGCCATCAAGAGAAGGTCCTAGATCATATAATATCTTACAATCCAAAATTAGGTGAGCATAATACATTAAAGACAACTAAATCTCTGTACAATGAAACAACAGAAACAAATTTTTAAGTCTCTTAAAACTAGAGAGATTAAAAAATACAAAAACAATAAAACTGGTAATGATGTTGCAGCATCTTAAAATAAATATAACATATTTAAAAGACATTGTTACTTTATAATGTTAAAGAATACATTGTATAATACAGCTTCTTTTACAAATTTACATATAATTTCATATTACATTTTATATCTACATGGTCTATATGATAAATGTCATATCATTTAAATTTTTCATGCTATCAACCTGCTATTTTGATTTCAGTGGTAAGTGTAAATCAGTTATTTAGTGAGTTAATGGCGTTTGGAAGAACAATCAAAACTGGTAGAGTTTGTCAGTTTTTTTTCCAATTGATATTATTTAGCTGAAAGAATATTGATAGTGATTGGAGACTTGTGCAGATTTTTAATCACATCTTTTGATAAGGCTAAGGCAACATTAAAATCAATGAATTCTGAATACATTGAGATTTTTTAACTGATAATTTTGACTTTAGGGAATAATTGCTTGCATAACAAAAAAATCAAATCAATTTCCCAATCAAGAGAATAAGAATTGATGTAATTGAGATTACGATTATTCAGCATAAATGTATAAATTAAGGCACCAATAAAATTACTTAGTATTTATGTACACAAATAATGTAACAAATTCAAATATGTACAATGGTTTCTGTTTCATGGAGTAGATGAATGTGCAAACAGATATTCATAGATGTTTGCTGGCCATGTTTCCATATCAAACCAATGTCCTGATACATAGCGTCTGTGTTTTGATTGTCCTGAAGGACAGGAGCGTTTCAATATAATCTAAATACACAGTATTGGCATTTTATGCTCCGTAGCAGTGGTTGGAAATAATAGCAAATAAAACTCGTGAGAAGAAACAAAACAACGTAAAGAGCCCTGAATAAATAAGAAATAACGATCAATTTCACATCAAAACGCTGTTTACGCTGTTTACATTACATGTAGTAGTATGGTAAATTCAGAAACATTCATTACCCAAAGACCTGACAAGCGGCACCTATCAAGTTCACTATATGAAATCTAATTTTTTTGCAAGAAAAGCTAGTATTGAAAATGAAAGTCGAAAAGAAGTCATAACAAATCTGTGACTTTAGGTGATAATTTGATAGTTAACATCAAAAAGGTAGATGGCATTCTGTTATACAAAATATCAGAGCCTTTTCTGTTTATGGTCAGCAAACATCCATTAATCATATTTAACATCATTATGTTATATGATGTGCACATAAAAAATGAAAAAAAAAATATTCACACAAAGACATCATATTCAACATACATTTCACAAATTATGCATAATTAATCTGAATCACAGGTCGTCGCAAAAACACAATACGTTATTTCAAGACTAGGTTTAACTTGAATATCAACACTGCAATAAAAGGTTTTGGCTTAAAGTCACAACTGTATGAAATATAAAATCTATACTCATACAGAGAATTGTTTTGAATGCCATTCTACATTTCAATATTTGTTATATTTGCCACTACTAAAATTTTTAGTCCAATGTTTCTAAAATTGGTTGCAACTCAAATCCATAGTCATACCATATTTATAAATTACAATTATTCTTTTGCATTCAAAAGACGCTTAAAAGTTTAGATGAAAATCATCTCAATATAAACTAGTGAGTATGAAACCTGTTGTCATTACAGAAAGGGTTGCACTGTTTTTATATCACAAGTGACAACTTGAATAACAGCTATTTTCGAAGCATCAGTACTATTGGATGTTGAAAATTCATGTTCAAAACAAGAACTGTCGCCGAATGGCAGCCAAAGATACCCCCCGCTAATTGAATCCTGAATCGATATGGTAAGTGCAAAATTAAGTTGGTGTGGACACAATACAGGTGTGGACACAGTACAAGTATGGACACAGTACAAGTATGGACACAATACAAGTATTGACAAAATGATATAATCTTCAAGAAAAAACTTTTCCAAAGGGTTCCAATGAAAACACTGTCTAAATCAGACAAATATAAAA
>MJUU01046944.1:32821-47651 GCA_002080025.1 Modiolus philippinarum | reverse complement strand
AAATCAAATTTGGATTTATGATACCAAAATACTGATCTAAGAAACGCATAAGTCTAGATACAGTATGATCATGGATCTTTGATCTTCACAAAATTAAATAAACAAACATTTAAAAAATTTTAGTTTTTTCACTGAAAACCACAAATGTAAGTCTGATCCTTTTGCATTTTGCATAGTTGCATGCTTCATACAAATATAAAAGATATCAAAAATATTTACAAAATGAAAGCTTGTGATTTGTGATGATTGTACTTAATACATGTGGAGATTGTTTTAATAATTGATATATCCAGATATTCAATAATGCATGTCTTAAAACAATAACTGGTCCCTTCAGGGTAATATATATGTACATTGTGAACACAAATATTGATTTGATAAATATATATGATGCAAATAGTTCCTGGTTAAGGGGTGCTTCATTTCAAAACATTACATATGAGACATGAGACAATAAAAATGACAAATCTATATTTATATTAAGGCCATCATACAACTTCTCACATAATGCTGTTGTAATTTTATCAAACACTGTTTTATTAAAAATCTATAAAGAAAGGCTCTCTTCGGAAGAACATGTTTTAAAAAGTTATCTCTCTTAATAGAGATAAGTTTTTTTCTTTTACATTAGGTAAAGACAGATAACTCTTAATCATCTGACTAAAAATGCAATAAAAATTCTCAATAATTTAAAGTGAATAATGATTATAATGAAGCTGCAAATGACCCATTACCATGCATGACTAACCAATATGCTAAAGGACTAAAAAATTCAACCATTTCGAAAATGTTTGATTATTTGTTTTCTATATAAATTATATTTCAGTATTGTTTTATTATTGAACAGATATCGTTTTTAGCAAAATATTCTTCTTAAAAAATGAAGCTTATTGTCTACAGTGTTGAATTCTTATAGATACAAGTCAATGCAAGTTCCAAACAAAAGGTGTACAGACTTCTTTTCAATAAATAAGTGCCTTTGTCTTCATTTCAGTTATGTGGAGACAAGATAAAACATTCTTTAAGGATGGTCCCTCCTGCAATTTTTGAAACTGTCTCTGACTTTCAGACCCGGCTTTCAGAATTCTATTATTTTATCCATCATGATGCATTAGAATATTTGCACACTGACCCCACTTTTCTTTTCAAAATATGATTGTATACATGATCAATATTCTAATAAATAAAAGTATTGATATAAATTTGAGGCATTTGAGGAGTGACCATCCTCAAATGTAAGTTTTAAATCCTTCATTATTTCATTATAACAGGATAGACAATATCTGATTTCTTTGAACATGTATAACCTAATTATAAAATGCCATACATTGTATCGTATGTACCCATCCATACCCTGAAGGCATATCATGCCATACATATGCTTCTTTGGTACGGTTTAATAAGACCCTGTTTCCATTGTAATAATCACAGGAAGCATTACTGACCTGCAAAGACAAATTAAATCAAACACTGAAACATTAGACAAATCAAGATTAAACCTATTGTAGGTTGCAATTTAATGAAAATTAAACAACAAACTATGTAATGAGTAAAATTGTCCTGTGCAAAAGGAGAAAAACGAAAAAACCCAACACTAAACGTTTTACGTATAAATGCAATGAATCAGGGTTGCCACTGCTTGGATGTCTTAAAATTCAAGGACTTTTCAAGGATATTCTAGTCCTTTTCAAAGACCAAAATAGTNCTTGTGATCTTTGCCATGTATTCTGGATTTAAAATTTTTATGTTGTGATGAAATCACAGTTCGTTATGAAATAACAGTTCCTTTTAATTGTAAAAAAGTTCTCAAGACAAAATATGTTCATACTGTGCCAAAAAGGTTCTTCTCCGGATGAATTAATAATCTGGCTGTACAGCTTTGAATCAGTAATATAAATATCTCCATCTATTCCTAAAATCATTATTTAGATCTGTTGGCATCAGAGGTATTGACAATTCTGTTCTCTATCGTTCCTTTATGTCATTTAAATCATTTATTACAAAACAGTAATCTTCCATTTAATCATGACTAGAACAACATGTCTAACATTTTCCTCAGTAACAAAAAATCATTACTCATGAGCGGACTATTAGTAAATTCAATATCTTTATTGTAGTTTAACTTCATATAAAATTGCGTGAAACTACAACCCAATTCTCACTTGCGGCTTCAAATAACTTCAGTTTATTATGCATAATATATTGGCATACAAAATGATGTAACTAAAGACATAGACGGTGGGGTCTTATCATGACTAAATAACGTGTTGTAAGAAAATAATCTTCTTATTTTTTCCGTTCACACAGGAATGAAAATAATTTAGCGTCCCATCTAGTTACTACATCCATTAATTGATTGTTGCTTAACATCGAATTCAGTAGTAGTTCAGCTAATTCGTAGTTGCAAATTATCTTTTTTCAATACAAGTAGTATCTTTTAAAACACTTTAACATTGATATCCAATCTATCAAAATCCTATAACAATTGAAAACTATACACTAATCATGTTATGTATATATTTTTGTTCTACCAGGACAATAGGCATAATTTGTATTCAGCTTGATATTTATTTCATTCTATTATACAACACGTACAATGGAGAGTTCATTCTATTATACAACATATATACAAACGAAAATTTTTGTTAGAAAAGAAATGACTAAGGTTTAATAGAAAATCTCATTATTATATTAAATGTGTCAATAATGAATCAATTTAGTGTTGATATCATACACAAAACCTTTGCTTTGAGTATATTAACATGACAATCATCCCAACGTACAGCAGAACACACAAACTCTGTTGTTTGGAGATTGAAAGGACAGTTATTGATTGAAATTTTCAAAACACAAATTGGATATTCTTTTTGTGAGAAAAAAAAATCATCTCGACTTTCTGGAACATCTGCTTTTAATTCTAATTTTGTATTGGACATGTCTTTGTACTTGTTTCTTTTGAATCCAAGTGGAAATGGCCCACAGCAAATTTGCTATCTGGAAAACACCTTTTGGTATTGTGTTTGCTTTCGGATCTTCATTTGAAATACTGCAAGGACATTTAATTCGATTCTCATATTTGTGTCCATTAAAATATTTTACATTGCTGATTTCCTTTTTCTCACATATCAATTACATTTCTCTTTTTTCATTTGTTTATACATATAAATATATATACAGAATATATGTGTGTAATAAAGGGCTACGCAGAGCGCAGCATGATACGACCGCAGCATGTCGACCACTGAAATTTGAACAAGTGTAAACTAAAATGAATGTGGACACAGTCATTTGCTGGACACAATAAGGACCTTGACACATAAACTGGACACAAACTAGTGAAAATAAAAATTAGCTTTTTTAATCCCTTATTACTAGGATATTGTAAGAGCTAAAAAATTCTGAGGACTACCATCAAGAAAAATCCAAAGAAAAAACTCTGGTTGAAATCCAATGAAAAATACAGATTTCACATATTTTGAAATATTGCAATTTGGTCCCTTTGACCCATTATAGCTTTGAAACGGAAGTGCTACGCAAAATATACTGCCATATTACTGAAAGCTTACAATGAGAATAATCCAAAGATAAAAATCCCATCAAAATCTGATGAAAAATAAAGATTGCACATATTTCTAATAATTGCAATTTTGGCCCCTTTGACCCCTTACAACTCTGAAATGGTAAGAGCTATGCCAAATACGTTGGCATATCTCTGAAAGCTTAAAATGAGAGGAATCCAAAGAAAAAAATCCCATCAAAATCTGATGAAAAATAAAGATTTCACATATTTCTAATGATTGCAATTTTGGCCCCTTTGACCCCTTAAAGAGTTAAAACCGTAAGAGTTACACCAAATCTGTTGACATAACTCTGAAAGCTTGTAATGAGAGGAATCCAAAGAAAATAATCCCATCAAAATCTGATGTAAAATAAAGATTTTACATATTTCTAAAAATTGCAATTTCGGCCCCTTTGACCCCTAACAGCTAGGAAACTGTAAGAGCAACGCCAAATCTGTTGACATACTACTGAAAGCCTACAATGAGAGGAATCTAAAGAAAAAATCCCAATGAAATCAGATGAAAAATAAAAATTTTAGGTAATCCACATGTTTGCAATTTTTGCCCCATTGGGCCCCTCATAGCTTGGGAAAGAAACAAGTTATCAAAAATCTGATGGTACAGCGCTATGTTAATTTTTCATAAGGAATCCATAGCTAATAAACAGCTGCGCCAAGTCGCATGATACGCCCGTCGTCACCCCTTGAAAACTTTAAGTGATTAAAGAATGTGGTTCTCAATTTAGAATACACCTATAACTACCCAATTAAGCATTATATCTCTTTAATAAATCAATCTGCAAAGTTTGAAGTGAGCTGATCAAACTACTAATCAGTTAGAGTGCATTATGTATTAAATTGCCTTAAATTTGAAAAATAAAGTCCCATAACTCTTCCAAGAAAAATCTAAATTTCACAAAAAGTATACAGACCATGAAACCATCATATCCAATACCTGTACAAAGTTTGTAGTGAACTAGCCATAAGTTTGTCAAGTTAGAACACAACATGTGAAAAATTGCCTTAGAATTCATAAATAAAGTTCCATAACTCTTGCAAGAAAAAGTATACAGATCACGAGGCCATCATACCCAACATCTTTTCAAAGTTTGAAGTGAATTGGTCAAAGATTTGTCTAGTTAGAGCGTGACATACAGAAAATTGCCTTAAAATTGACGAATAAAGTCCAATAACTCCAACAAGAAAAATCGAATTTTCACGAAAAAGTATACAGATCGTGAGTCCATCATACCCAATACCTCAACAAAGTTTGAAGTGAATCGACCAAAGGGTTGTTGAGTTAGAGCGCGACATGTAAAAAATTGCCTTAAAATTGACGAATAAAGTCCCATAACTCCTACAACGAAAATCGAATTTTCACAAAAAAGTATACAGATCGTGAGTCCATCATATCCAATACCTCTACAAAGTTTGAAGTGAATCGACCAAAGGGTTGTCTAGTTAGAGCGCGACATATAAAAAATTGCCTTAAAATTAACGAATAAAGTCCAATAACTCCAACAAGAAAAATCGAATTTTCACGAAAAAGTATACAAATCGTGAGTCCATCATATCCAATACCTCAACAAAGTTTGAAGTGAATTGACCAAAGGGTTGTCGAGTTAGAACGACATGTAAAAAATTGCCTTAAAATTGACGAGTAAAGTCCCATAACTCCTACAACAAAAATCGAATTTTCCCGAAAAAGTATACAGATCATGAGGCCATCATACCCAATACCTCTGCAAAGTTTGAAGTGAATTGGCAAAATGGTTATCAAGTTAGAGCGTGACATATGAAACGGACGGACAGACAGACAGACGGACGGACGGACAGACGGACAGACAATCGAACATTGGTATACCATAATACGTTCGTCATAAGACGGGCGTATAAAAACTGCATCAAAATCGGACTAAATATAAAAATTTAAAAAATTTTGAAATTCGCCCCTTTTGGGCCCCATTTATCTTGTGAACGGTACATGCCACGTGAAATCCGTGAACATACAACTGATTGGAAATTTCCCCAGGAGGACATTGAAAGAAACCCCATCAAAATCCAACAAATAATAAAGATTCTACAGTCAAATATAAGAAAACATCAAATTTAACCCTTTTTGGCCCCTTTTTCAAAGACGGGTGGGGCCACAATGACCAAAACTAAGCCAAGTTTTTCTTTTGTGCCAAGGTACATTGTAATAAAATTTCATAAGGATAGATCAACTGGAACTAAAGTTATTGACCAAAAACAAAAGTGTCTACAGACAATGACGACAACGACAACGCCAACGACAACGACGACGACAACAGCATCATACCAATATACGACCGCAAAATTTTTTGCGGTCGTATAAAAAGTGTACTTCAAATATTTAAATACATCAGATAATATATAATAATTAGTCATTGCTACTTTAAAGGGTTGACTGGTTTATGCATGGGATTTGACGAATATTTGCAATTGTTTATCATACAGTGAACTCTTTCTAAAAATTAACCCAACCTGAAATGTCATGGTTGATCGGACTATGAACTATGTTGAGTATTGCAAACTATGGTTGTGGCTTATCATCTAAATACTAAATGCCTTTATGAATCAAGCTACGTGGCCATTGGCTTCTTGTTTTGTACTGAAGCTTGTTTATCATTTTGAGTTGCACTGTTTGCTTATAAAGCTTTAGAGTGTGCTGGTAGGTAAATAATACATAGTTGTTTTAGATTGTCATGTATGCCTTGTATGTACAAATGTTGATAGGTTGGGATTATTATGTCAGTGGATAATGTATTTTACATTTTCATGTAAGATATACAGTGGTTTTGAATTATAATAATACCAGAAATCTTTGGATTTTCATGTCAACAATAATGTGTTTGTCTTTCTGAAATAATTTTCAGTATGAAGTATACAATACGACCAGATTATGTTTATATATGTTTTTGTGAGTATATGTATGAACTTTCATGGTTTTAAGCATTAACCTTTTATTGAATATTTTTGGAGTACTTGTCGGTGTCTGTCTGGTTGTCAAATGAAACAGTCATAACAATAATGAAGCTGTTTTACCAGCATGAAATCTCTTTTGACTTTTCCCTCTGACAGTTTGTGTTCTATTAAGCATTGTTATGGTAAAGATTTAATCATCGCTTCGAAGAATTTTCAATATCTACTGAAAGCAAACAATTTCTCAAAGAACGTCAATAATTTGAATCGAGAAGAAAGCTTGATATCTTGACATTATTGTGTGCAGAAACGACTTGATAGAATACTGGAAAATGTCATTTTCTCCAAGAAAATAAAACGTATGAGACTTGATTAACTTAATGCTGAGTCAATAAATGAACTGACCCCCTGTTTTATACAATAGCAGCATTATATGCCATATATTTTACTATAACATCAACATAACTAAAGGGAGTAATGACAAAATTACCATCGGAGTTGTCAAGATCCGAAGTCCATGAGACGAAAAGACCAATCAGGTGGAACCCACCGGAAAAAATGTCGACCTCAACGTTCCTAACTTGGTATAGGCGTTCAAACGGTAGTGTCCGGTAGAAATTTAACAGCAATTGCTATTGAAAGGTCGTAGACAGTTAAACTATTATTCAGAAAAAAATGTTAACGATTCCAAAATTATATACTGGACAAAGTTTAAATGAAAACAATGATAGACTTAACCAAAGTTTGGTATCGTCATTGGTGAAATGAAAGCCAAAAGCAAATGATAACATCTCGGAATGTTTACACAAGAAACTTTTTAATTCTCAGCATGTGAAGACAAAAACAATTTGAAAAGTATATATTTTCGGTGATATTTGAAATAATGCATACCTAATTGTCTTTGACACTTGTACCTAGCGACTGTTATGGGTAAATTTTCAAATGCATCTGTGTCAAATGTATTGACAAAATACTATGTGTCTTAACAAGCAAACCGCAAAATAACATTATAATATCATTACTTGACCTTTTCTGCAGTCATTTTCCCTTGGAGTCACATAAAACCAGGGGAAACATCTGTTTCCCAAAACGAGTGATAACTTTCTGCCGAACAGCTTCATAAGGGGATTTATTATTTTATGCCAATACCATGCCCCAAAAATCTCCTATCAATTGGATTCATTAGTATTTGTAACAAAATTGAATCAATGAATAAGATGCTTTAGGCCTGAAATCCCAATCTAGAGGTTAAATCTCTTTCTGTCTGAAAGCTTAACCACATGAACGGATTACTGTCTGCTATACACATCCCACCAATGAAGAGGAAAAGCATTGTCAAATCGATTGATTTTTTTTCTTAAACACAGCTTCATCAAGAGGACTGATTTCTAAAACAGTGCAGTCAGGAGATCAAATTTATTTCTGCAGCACAGCCTTGTGAGAACGTGAAATCCTGGTAGAATATATTAAAGAAACCTTGGTGGAATGTGAAAAAAATTGGTCAAATATAAAACCTCAGTTGAATGTGAAATATATGTAGAAGATGAAACCCTTTTAGAATGTAAACACTTACCCAAAAGTGAAACTTTGGTACAATATGAAACCTTTGAAAATATGAAACCTTGGTAGACTGTGACGCCTTGGTAAAATGTGAAAATCAATGTGAAACTTTGTTAAATAGGAACCTGTGTAGTATTTTGGTATGATATGAAACTTTGGTCAAATGCAAAGTCATGTAAAAATGTTAAAACGTTGTTAAATTAGAACATTTTGTAGTACCTTTGTAGAATGTGACGCCTTGGTGGAACAGGAAAATTTGGTAGATTGTGATGACTTGGTAAATGTTAAGGCTAGGTAAAATGCAAATGTTGCCTTTGTAGAACCATGGTAGAAATTGAAACCCGGTTATAATATTAATATAGTAGAATGTGAAAACTTTGTATCATACGACACCTTTGTGAAGCCTTAGTAGATTGTGAAGCTTTGGTTGAAAATGAATGAAAGGTATAATGTGAATGTAGCCTGTGTAGAACCTTTGTAAAATATAAATCTTGATCCTCTGTAGAATGTGAAATTTAGTAAAAAGTTAAACCCTGCTAGAATGTGAAACCTCGGTAAAATGAGAAACCTTCGTAAAATGTGAAACCATGGTAGAATTTGAAAGCTGAATGAGGAAATTTAGGAGAAACTTGGTAGAATGGGAGCACTTAGTGTAATATATAACATAAGTACATAGAAAGTAAAAGTGTGGTATAAATTGAACCTGCAAGGCCTTAACAGATTGTAAAACCTTGGTAGAATGTGAAGCCTTGGTCTGTTGGTAGATTAAGGATCTAGGGTAGAATCTGAAACCTAGTTAGAAACTAGACAACACATCTAAACTATATATGATGGATTATTGTAATTACAACCTACCACAGCTGCCCATAATCCTTTATTAACTTCTATAGATTTCATCATCATCCTACATAACTCTGCTAACTCGTCAAATCCCTTGGTTTCTGTACATCTTTTATCCATTCCTTCAAACAAACCATATGCCATTCGTAAATCATCAACTCTGAAATGATATGTCATTATCAAGTCAATGATGTTTTATAATTCCTGATAATCCTTTCCTCTTCATATAATCATATACATAAAAAAACACTTAATTAGTCTCAAATTCCTCTTATGTCCAATATGGTCTTTCTTTTCAAATTTCAGTGGTATATAGGCAAGTCACGAAAACGAAGAACACATTGAATTTTTTTTAAACATATAGCCTTCAACAGTTTGTCAACAAAATGGAAAAAAAAACATAGATTAAAACTAGAGGTACTGCTGAACGCAGGAGGGCCCTGCAATAGGCAGTCACTTCCTTTGTACCAAATTATCAACATTTGTTTAATGAAATTATTTTAAAATAAAAAGTTAACTAGAGGCTCAGAGACTGAGCCTGTATCGCTCACCTGACAAAATGCTTTAATGCCACGCATGACCAATTTTACCAACAGGGTAGGGTGTTTAGGTATGTTCTCAATTAGCACCCGTGTGTTTTGTCTGATCCTATTGAAATGAGTAATTTTTGCAAAGGACCTTCTATACATTCAGTATAATTTGATTTAATTGTTTTGAGAGAAGATGATGAAAAGGATGGTTTTCTCATACTCACGGGCTCCAATGTTAAACTATGTTCTGCACTTGAGGCAATGTTTTTTGTCGGATTGAAATGAAATGTCCAATTTTTGTAAAGTACCTTCAGTCATCATTCCTGTAAAGTTCAAGGTTGAATTTGCTTCAGTGGTTTCAGAAGAGTAGATGAAGATGTGATTTTCCCATAGGGTCCAATGATAAACTATGTTCCGTGCTGGCGGCCATGTTTTCTAACGGATGGGAACAAAATGAGCAATCTTTGTAAAGGACCTTTAGTACATCATTCCTGTAAAGTTTGATTGAATTTGCTTCTGTTATTTCAGAGGAGTAGATGAAAATGTGATTTTCCCATAGGGTCCTATGTTTAACCATGTTCCGTGCTGGCCGCCATGTTTTTCATCGGATTGGAACGAAATTAGCAATCTGTGTTAATCCATTCATCATTCCTATAAAGTTTGGTTGAATTTGCTTCAGTGCTTTCAGAGGAGTAGATGAAAATGTGCCGTGCTGGCGACAATGTTTTTCTTCGGATCGGAATGTAATGAGCCATCTTTGTTTAGGACCTTAAGTACATCATTCCTGTAAAGTTTGGTTCAATTTGCTTCAGCCTTTACAGAGCAGAAGATGAAAATGTGATTTTTCCCATAGGGTCCAATGTTAAACCTAAGTTCTGCGCTGGCGACCATGTTTTTTAATGGATCAGAACAAAATGAGCAATCTTTGTAAAGGACCTTCCATACATCATTCCTGTAAAGTTTGGTTGAATTTGCTTCAGTGGTTTCAGAGGAGAAGATGAATATGTGAAAAGTTTAACGGGCGGACGGACGGACGACGGACGAGGGACGCCAAGTGATGGCAATAGCTCACCCTGACCCTTCGGGTCAGGTGAGCTAAAAAGTATCAGCAAATAGGATGTAGTGGCACAGCAAACCTGAAAATAGCATAAACGATATAACTCATCATCATGAAGCTTTACACCAAATATCAAATCATTCCAAGTTGTAGAGGCCAAGAAAACTTCGACAAAAGTTTTCATCCATAGAGTGGTACAATAAAAAGTTATTTCGGCAAACAGGAAGTAGTGGCATGGCAAACCTGAAAATAGCTTACACCATACTACTCATCATCATAAAGCTTAATAGACTAAATATCATATCATTCCCGTGAGTTGTAGAAGCACAGAAAACTTTGGCGAAAAATTTTCATCCACAGAGAGGTATAATAAAAAGTAAAAGTATCAGCAAAATCGAAGTAGTGGCATGGCAAACCTGAAAATTGCTTACACGGTACAACTCATCATCATAAAGCTTCAGACCAAATATGAAATCCTTCGCGCCTGTAAGAGGCCAAGAAAACTTTGACGAAAAATTTTCATCCATACAGTGGTATAATAAAAAAGTTAAAGTATCGGCAAACAGGAAGTAGTAGCACGGCAAACCTGAAAATGGCTTACACAGTACAAATCATCATCATAAAGCTTCAGACCAAATATGAAATCATTCCACATGTAGAAGCCCATAAAACTTTGATGAAAAATTTTCATCCATAGAGTGGTATAATAAAAAGTTAAAGTATCAGCAAACAGGAAGTAGTGGCATGGCAAACCTGAAAACTGCTTACACGGTACAACTCATCATCATAAAGCTTCAGACCAAATATGAAATCATTCCCACATGTAGAAGCCCAGAAAACTTTGACAAAAAATTTTCATCCATACAGTGGTATAATAAAAAGTTAAAGCATCGGCAAACAGGAAGTAGTGGCACGACAAACCTAAAAATTGCTTACTCGGTACAACTCATCATCATAAAGCTTCAGACCAAATATGAAATCATTCCCACATGTAGAAGCCTAGAAAACTTTGACGAAAAATTCTCATCCATAGAGTGGTACAATAAAAAGTTAAAGTATCGGCAAACAGGAAGTAGTGGCACGTCAAACCTGAAAATTGCTTATACGGTACAACTCATCACAATAAAGCTTCAGACTAAATATGAAATCATTCCCACGTGTAGAAGCCAAGAAAACTTTGACGAAAAATTTTCATCCATAGAGTGGTATAATAAAATGTTAAAGTATCGGCAAACAGGAAGTAGTGGCACGGCAAACCTGAAAATTGCTTACACGGTACAACTCATCATCATAAAGCTTCAGACCAAATATGAAATCATTCCCACATAAAGAAGCCTGCAAGAAAACTTTGACGAAAAATTTTCATCCATAGAGTGGTATAATAAAATGTTAAAGTATCGGCAACAGGAAGTAGTGGCACAGCAAACCTGAAAATTGCTTACACAGTACAACTGATCATCATAAAGCTTCAGACCAAATATGAAATCATTCCCACCTGTAAAAGCCCAGAAAACTTCCACCAAAAAAATTGTTGATGGACAGACGGACGGACAAAGTGAAAACTATAGGGCACCAGCATCTCGATGCGGGGCCCTAATAAAGTGGTGCTAGACATTTAGAAATGAATTCCGTTCAAATCAGTGCTAGAGGCCGTCTTGAACTTTCAATGAGGTATGAACATAGCTCATTGTTGAAGATCTAAATTGGTGACTTCAACATGAAGAACAACAATAAAAGCGTTGTTCTATTGCTTGGTTTAATCATGTTTTTGTCGAGATTTAGACTCATGAGCATTTACTCCATATGCTTTCATTGTTAATAGATTATATAATTGATAAAAAACTAGAGCATGTTGAAACTGGCGTTGTCGGAAGGGCCCTGCAATTTCAATCCTGAAACTCTGGACAAAAGTAAAAATCAGAGAAGTGTGGATTCAAATTCTGTTTGACACACTAATGTGTTGATACAGTAATTTGCTGGATACAGTGATTTCTTGAAGCTTTACCAAACTATATCATTTCTTAGCTTCAGACTAAATATTAAGTCATTTAAGTTAAAAATCAAAGTATCAGCAAAACAGAAAGTAGTTCAGTGACAAACCTAAAAGTCGCTCACTCAATACAAATCCATTTCCAAGCTAAGTCAGACCAAATTTCAAACCATTCCCTATTGTAGAAGCCAAGAAATCTGTGACGAAAATTTCTTTCATAGAAAAAAATCACAAAGTATCGGCAAACAGGAAGTGGATACCTGACGAAATTGAAAACACTTACGCAATACAATTCATCGTTTCCAAGCTCTAGACAAATTTTCTAATCATTCCCTATTGCAAAAGCCAAGAAATCAGTGACGAAAACTTTGTAAATAGTCAAAAAATCAAAGTATCGGCAAACAGGAAGTGGACGCCTGACAATGTTGAAAATTGCTTATACAATACAACTCATTGTTATCAAGCTTCAGACCAAATTTCAAATCATTCCCTATTGTGGAAGCCAAGAAATCTGTGACGAAAACTTCGTTCATAGAAAAAAAAATCAAAGTATCGGCAAACAGGAATTGGATATCCCATGAACTTGAAAATGGCTTACACAATACAACTCATCATTTCCAAGCTCCAGACCAAATTTCAAATAATTCTCTATTGTAGAAGCCCAGAAATCTGTGACCAAAAATTTGTTAATAGTAAATAAAGGGCTACGCCGAGCGCAGCATGATACAACCGCAGCATGTCGACCAATGAAATTTTTAAAGTGAATGTGGACACAGTTAAGAGCTTGACACAATAATTAGATGGACACAAAAAGAAGCTAGACACAGTTATTAGCTAGAAACAAAATAGGGAAAAAATGAACCCTTTTGATTACTTACTGATAAAAAAAAAACGTAAGAGCTATGCAGAATATGTACTATCAACTAAAACTTTACTGACATAGAAATTCAAAGAAAAAACCCATCGAAATCTGCTGAAAAATAAAGATATGACATATTTAGAAAAATTGCAATTATGGCCCCTTTGACCCCTTGCAGCTCGGAAACGGTAAGAACTACACAAAATCCGTTGCAAATACTACTGAAAGCTAATATATAGATCAAGAGGAATCCAAAGAAAAAAATCCCATCGAAATCTGATGAAAAATAAAGATTTGACATATTCAGAAAAATTGCATTTTTGGCCCCCTTGTACCTCGGAAACGGTAAGACCTACAAAAAATCTGTTGGCATACCCATGAAAGCTAAGATAAGGAGGAATTCAAAGAAAAAAATCCCATCGAAATCCGATGAAAAATAAAGATTTGACATATTTAGAAAAATTGCATTTTTGGCCCCTATGACCCCTTGTAGCTCGGAAACGGTAAGACCTACACAAAATCCGTTGACATACTCCTGAGAGCTTAGATCCAGAGGAATCCAAAGACAAAAATCCCATCGAAATCCGATGAAAAATAAAGATTTGACATATTTAGAAAAATTGCATTTTTGGCCCCTTTGACCCCTTGTAGCTTGGAAACGGTAAGACCTACACAAAATCCGTTGACATACCCCTGAGAGCTTAGATCAAGAGGAATCCAAAGAAAATCAAAGCATGGAATGCTGTTAAGGCAGGTTCCTGGGTATTCCAGAAGTTCTGTAATTATTACTGTTTTGCTGAAATCTTGACATTTAATTTTTTCAAGAATTAAAATCCGAAATTTTCCTTCCCGGTTTAGGTTGTCTTTTCAGTTTTTATATGGGATGTTGGCAATTTATTTAAAACTCTATTTATTTACATTTCATTGTCTTGCTCCTCTTTGTTGGTATACGTACATGTAAGTATTCCAAAGTACAAGCCCGAGTACAAGTGTAACACTCGGTGGCTTAATTAATGTTGATATTTCCAAATTTGTCACTTCCTCTGTCAAGTCATCTAGTTCTTAAGTTTCATTATTTTTGCATATGATTAAATAACTCAATAACGAAGTCTCATCAGTGCAAGCTACTGAGAATGGTAGGTTGTGCTCAGCTACAAACTAGATGTTGTCGGAAACGACAGCTATCCCGCACTCCCTGTTTGACACAGAAAACAGTTGTTATACACCCTTGGCATATTTTTTTAATCTACCTATCGATAGTCATTATTGTTACTAAAAGAATTCTAGGATATATGGTTGCTAAGTAGAATTCCAAAAAATAAGTGGTCTTTGAGACTTCAGGAAATTTACCAAGATTGGAATCAATATTTTTGAAATCCAGTTGATGAAAATGTTCATCCTAAACTAAATAAACAATTTAAGTATGGTTGCTAGGTAGAATTCCAAAAAATAAGTGGTCTTTGAGACTTTCAGGAAATTTACCAAAATTGGA
>MJUU01046944.1:0-23982 GCA_002080025.1 Modiolus philippinarum | reverse complement strand
TTTTTTTCAACGTCATATTCCCGGAAAACATTGCCTTCTTTTGCGTTTGTATTATCTCCCCTGAAACTATTGGATATGCCCTTAAGTACTTAGTAAGTAAGACACCAGATATGGTGTCTTAGTACTTAAGTGTACCAATATGCTCAAACACCGCCTAAAACAACTCGAAGAGACTGAATATCATATAAAAACATGTTTCATGTCATATATTTGTAATTTCTCCCTATGCTGTATGTGTCCTGCCCTCCAATAGTCAGACACCATATATGGTGCGTTGACTAAGTGCATGTTCCCTCGCTCCCATAAGAACTCCTGCAGGTAATTTATGACTTTCAATGATGTTGACCTTATTAAAGCACTCTGGTTGCATTTTATGGGTTGTATTGGGGTTCTGTGATCATTTCATTTCGCTCACCATATATAGTGCATAATGATTTGTCAAGCTTCGAAATTCCCTCTGACCCGATCCCCATACACCATATATGGTGTGTGAGGATCGGCTCAGAGGGAATTTCGGGGCTTGAGGTTTCCCAAGGGAAGTAACTCTAGTATATTATGAACACATTTGAAAAAAACACACTGGTCGACTCTTATCTCTACCTGAGTTACCATATTTTCAGATATTATGTTTGGCCAGTGGACCATCCTCGGGCTTGAAAAGCTTCATTCATTTTTTATGGTGTCTAAAGACTTAACTAATCTGATATGCCCAAACACTGTCTACTAGTAATTCAACTTAAATGGGTTAGAGTGATGTAAAACCATGATTTACGAAACACACTTGTATTTACCCCATGGTGTGTGCAATGTTCCTTCAGAAATCTGACACCATATATGGTGGCTATTAAGTAAATCAGACACCAAATATGGTGTCTAAGTATTTGAGTATACCGATATGCTCAAACACCGCCTAAAACAACTTGACTAGACTACACATCATGTAAAAACATACTTCATGTGAAATATCTGTACTTTCCCCTATGTTGTGCCTGTCCTGCTATCCAATATTCAGACACCATATATGGTGTGTGAACTAAGTTCCTGTTCCCTCGCTCACATAAGACCTACTGTAGGTTACTAATGACCCTTAATGATGTATTTGAGCTTATCTAAGCATTTTGGTTGCATTTTGCGGGTTGCATTAGGGTTTGTGATCATTTAATCTTGCTCACCATATATGGTGCATAATGATTTGTCAAGCCTTGAAATTCCGTCTGACCCGATCCCCACACACCATATATGGTGTGTGAGGATCGGGTCAGAGGGAATTTTGGGGCTTGAGGTTTCCAAAGGGAAGTAACTCTAGTATATTATGAAAACAGTTAAGAAAACACTCTAGTGGACTGTTATCTGTCCCTGCGATGATATACCAGTATCTTCTGATATTATGATCGGCTAGCGGGACATTATCGGGATTGAAAAATCTTCATTCACCATATATGGTGCCTTAGTCCTTGAACACTCTGATATGCTCAAACAGTGCCTAAAACAACTTAAATGGGCTAGATATGATTGAAAAAACATGATATACACGACAGATTCGTAATTTTAAACCGATGTGCCTGTCCTGGTCTTTAGAAATCATACATCATATTTTGTGTTTAAGTACTAATTAAGTCAAACACCAGATATGGTGTCTTAGTACTTAAGTGTACCAATATGCCTAAAACAACTCGAAGAGACTGAATATCATAAAAAAAAACATGTTTTATGTCATATATTTGTAATTTCTCCCTATGTTGTACGTGTCCTGCCCTCCAATAGTCAGACACCATATATGGTGCGTGGACTAAGTGCATGTTCCCTCGCTCCCATAAGACCTCCTGTAGGTTATTTATTACTTTCAATGATGTTTTTGATTGCATTTTATGGGTTGTATTAGGGTTCTGTGATCATTTCATTTCGCTCACCATATATGGTGCATAATGATTTGTCAAGCCTCGAAATTCCCTCTGACCCGATCCCCACACACCATATATGGTGTGTGAGGATCGGCTCAGAGGGAATTTCGGGGCTTGAGGTTTCCAAAGGAAAGTAACTCTAGTATATTATGAATACATTATGAAAAAACACACTAGTCGACTATTATCTCTACCTGAGTTACCATATTTTCAGATATTATAATTGGCCAGTGGACCATCCTCAGGCTTGAAATTCATGGTGTCAAAAGACTTAAGTAATCTGATATGCCCAAACACTGCCTAATTCAACTTAAATGGGCTAGTGTGATGTAAAACCATGATTTACGAAACACACTTGTATTTACCCCATGGTGTGTGCGATGTTCCTTCAGAAATCTGACACCATATATGGTGGCTATTAAGTAAGTCAGACACCACATATGGTGTCTAAGTACTTAAGTATACCGATATGCTCAAACACCACATAAAACAACTTAAATAGACTTCACATCATGTGAAAACATGCTTCATGTGAAATATATGTACTTCCCCTATGTTGTGCCTGTCTTGCCATCCAATATTCAGACACCATATATGGTGTGTGAACTAAGTGCCTGTTCCCTCGCTCATATAAGACCTCCTGTAGGTTACTAATGACCCTTAATGATGTATTTGAGCTTATCTAAGCATTTTGGTNATAAGTTATATATTGTATTTAATTTGTAAAATAATTAATTTTTTTTCGTCTGATTAAAAAGTTAATTTGAGCCAATTTTGTTTTTTCTTTGCTGACTTTAATTGGTCATTTCTACCACATAACATTATCAAGTCATTGATGTTTTATAATTCCTGATAATTCTTTCCTCTTCATATAATCATATACATAAAAACATTGAATTAGTCTCAAACTCCTCTTATGTCCAATATGGTCTTTCTTTTCAAATTTCAGTGGTAAAGGCAAGTCACGAAAACGAAGAACACATTGGTTTTTTTAAAACATAGCCTTCAACAGTTTGTCAACAAAATAAAAAAAAGCATAGATTATAGTAAATTGGTGCTCGACATTTAGCAATGAATTCCGTTCAAATCGGCGCTAGGGCCGTCTTGAACTTTCAATGAGGTATGAACATAGCTTATTGTTGAAGACCTAATGCTGACTTCAACATGAAGAACAACAATAAAAGCATTGTTCCATTGCTTGGTTTAATCATGTTTTTGTCGAGATTTTGACTCATGAGCATTTACTCCATATGCTTTCATCGTTAATAGATTATATAATTGATAAAAAAAATTATTGATGGTGCTTGAAAAATGTGGACAAGGATTACAAGAATATGCTTTACTTTTACTGCAGTATTAAATGTCTGTCATTCGAAATTATCCCATTTTCACTACATAATGCGTTGATTTCCATGGTATGAGTGAGTTGAACAATATCTACAGTAAAGCAGAATTTGACATCAAAGTACTATACAAGTTATTATCTAGAATGTATTTTGATAAGGCTTAACAGCACTTTCAGCAGTATTTCAGCTATATCGTTAAGATTATCTTTAGCAGTGAAAGAAGCCCCAGTATCCAGAGAGAACCACTTACCTTAGGCAGGCAATTAAAAAATCAGCTTTTCGTATTAATATAAAGAATGTAAAGAATATAATAAATAATTAGTTTTTCAAAAGTTTCTTAATGTACTTCTCGTGTACTTTTAGCATGAGAAAGAGGTAGTTTTGCATCAAACCCTGTAATAAGCCTTGAAGACTTTATGTCTCTACATTAAATTACGGTACTAAATTGTCTTGAAGGATTGGCACCATTTAGATAGTGGTATTTTACATTTCAAATGAATCATAACGATTTTTGAAATTAACTTTCAGCCTTTTGTATGGTATTTTAGAATCTTAAACACAGACTGATATAAAAATAAAAGCATTTCGACCAGCATAAGCCATTGAATAAGCGTAACCATAAAATAAAATTGAAAAGATTTTAAAGTAAATCCTGTGATTAAATAGAACTCCCCAGTAAACATAATAAATATAATACTTTAAGTATGCAATTTATTTTTAGTATTTCCTTATTACAATCCATTTACACAATTCCCTCATGCATTTTCCATACTTTAACATTAATACTCAATGGGTATTATAGAAACTTCATCTTATTGAATCGTAAAATACTTCTAATAGATGTAAATTGGAAGGCTTAATAAAAACAACACAGACACAACAAAAAGTAATTTCATCAATCATAAATAATACAAAGTTAATAAAAACATCACATGAATCATAAAATATTTTCCAATAAAAACAATTAGGGCTTACATTGAATGTTTGTAGAGAATTTCCCTTGGTCATTCTCTTGAATATAGTTGATTAATAACAATTGATTAATAGGTTGTTATTTAAAAGAGACAATACACAAGTTGAACTAAACCTCATCAAAATGCCCATTGATATGTTTCTTAATTGCTTTTATCAATAATTCTGTTTATCTATTTTCTCACTTCTTCAATACATTTTAACCAAGCAAAAAAAAACACATTTTTTCTGGACAGTTGATGGACTATATGCCTATGACTGTTGGCAGCATATTTCGTGATTTCTTTTAAAATTGTTGGATTTTTTCTTTTTCTTTTTTTAAGCTGGTCGGCTAAAAAATTGCTGTATTTTTTTATGGTAGCTCTATGGTCAGAAAAAAGGATATATAGAGCTTTGGTTGACACTATCCTTCCACATGCAATATTCATAACATCAGAAATAATGCTTGCACAAATTTATATTATAGATATAATGGAATCTATATGTTCCACTAAGCTTCATTCAGATTCTATGCAACTGAAGTCTCTGAGATCTGCTTCAGAAAAAATTCCACAAAATATTGTCAATTTTCCTGGCTTTTTGCCTTTGTCATGGCAATGGTACCAAATTGGAAAATATAAAACCTATCCTGAAAATACTAAATCTAAAGTAACAAATGCAGATTAACTTTTTTGCTTCTCTGGCAAACTATTTCACAGAAAAAAATTCCTAGTTTTCAAATAATGAGGTGGCATGTTAAGCAACTATGTTCCCTATTAAAAAAAATAAAGATATTTATACTAATGTCAAACATGATGCCAATGGCATTTATAAAACATCTGTATCCTTTACATGAATTTCTAAATATAGAAAGGAAACTGACAAGTTTCCTTGAATATAAATTGTAAAATAAAAAGCTGACATTTCCTTTTTTAAAAACATTTAATTGTTTTGCTGCCTTCAGACCATCGTGATTTATTCTGGTATAAAAAAGATCAGAATAAATGACTAAAGAATTGGATATCAGGGTCCAAACTTTTAAATCATGAACATCAGAAAATCTTACCTAGCGAACTCACTCTTAATCAATTTTTTGCCAAACATGGGTGGATTTTTAGCACTGATAGTGTATTTCTTCAGAGCAAAAATACACTATCATGATTATCAGACTTAATGAAACCATAAACAATACAGCCCCATACAGCAACTGTTTTGTTCTGGACATGGATTTATAAACACAGTTTCTAAATCCAGATGGGGCTTCATTAGTATTCAAATTTAGGTTATCAATTATTAGATCCATGCTTGATTTCTGATCTTCTATCATTGTGTCTATTCATGTTGAACATTTTTTCCGCATTTAAGCATGTCAAAAGTCACAAGCTGTCGAAATGGTCATCTGAAATAACTCTTATTTCAGAATTTATTTGTTCTAATGTAAATAAGGCTAAATTTATCTCAGATTTTATCTCATACTTTTTAATTAAACTTTATCAGGACATTTAAACGTATTGACAATGCCTCTAGTTTTGCATTACTATGGTTGCTGTATAGGCATAACTGTCTAATATAAGTTCATCTAAGGTGATTTACCCCTACAGTATGGTCAATGCTGTCAGTGATCTATACAAATATCATGAAGTATTGATATACGATGTTTTATTTACCATGTTTATATAAGTATTCAGTAAAAAAGGTCTCTCAAGGACATTCCTCATTAAATATAGAATATTACATGGGTAAATCCGTATTACATGCTGTATCAACCCGAGACGTCAATATTATCCCGAGGGCTTGCCTGAGGGATGATATTGGTCGAGGGTTGAAACAGCATGTAATACGGATTACCCATGTCATATACTGTTTATCATATATTTGAAAAAGAACAAAGGTCTTAGTAGTTTTCTAATTCAAATAACACGTGACCTTTGATACAGATTTTTAGGTGTGTTATAAAGGGTAGCAGCCGTGACTGATATCGATATCATCACGGGGTGAAGATACAGGACGAAACATGACGTCTGTATTACACATGCAGGATTCTTGCATTTATAACTAAATATATCATAAATGATCATATGTTTGTATATGGTATACAACTGACCACAGCCCTTCATCCAATATTGATGTTTTCTTTCAGGTCAATTCAGGCAAGCAGATCATCATCCAAGCTTTAAAGGGCACTTGCAACGGGACTGGCAAGCAATCTCATTTTTATTTCCAAATGATATATATTCAAAGTTTTGCAGGAAATGGCCAATAATAAGACATTTGATTTAGCAATAAAAGAGAATTCAGGGGTTGGAAAAAGGGTTTAGAATCTAGGATTTTTTTATGGCTTCCAGAGGCCATTACCTGAGTCCTCCCATCTTGATTTTTGAAGCTCATAGAAAAATCATTTCTGAGTTCTTGCTCTTTTTTAATCATTTTCTGTGAAATCTGTGGCAGTTTTCACTAGAGCCGAAAAAAATACTGAACACTCTCAGTTTTTGAAGGGTTTGGTGAAAATATAGATTTTTTTTCTGCTATAATAAGCTTACTCAAACTATCACTATGTATATACACCCCATGTTTCATATGAATGCCAGTTTGGAGTTTGTTTTCATTTTTTGGAATTTAATTTTTAAACTACATTTGTACTTTTATCTATAAACATAAAACATTTCAGTACCATATTGAATAAACCACTATGTAACAGATCCTGTAGTATTACCAAGCTGACAACCAATACTGAAATGTATCCCTAACTGTTGGGTCAATATGAAATCTGCCACAAAGCTGTGTCAACAGATGGGATGTAGTCAATGACAACATATACAATTCTGACAAAACCATACTAATTGAAAATCATCTTTCCACAAATGGTTTTATTATGCATTATTGAAATATTTGTAGACTTGATCATTTTGATAGTCAAACTAATTAGTATAAGGGTAGAATCAGAATCAGAAGGTTTTTATTACCAAATGAGGGCCCAGGAGGGCATGATACATCAAACATTTATGATTGGTACAGTACAATATTACAGAAAACGGTATAGACAATAAATAACATTTATTATATAGATAGCGGTGATTTATCGAGTTTTCTCAGTTAAATAAACGTCATATTGTCACCGGTGAAAATAAAGGATTTCTAGTCACTGGATGACGTCTTAATGAAGCGACGTCACAATGTCTCTTCAATGTCGTCGTCAAGTAAACAAATGGCGTATTGACATGAAAAAAATAATCCGCATCTAAAATCTCGGTTTTTGAGTAGAAAATCTACATAATAAAAAGCATAACTAATCGGCCGTCATGAATATCAATAAAAATGTCACTCGTGTCGATCAACGCAGTGGATTTAACTCGTTGCAGAACAAGTTCTGCAACTTGTTAAATCCTTCTGCGTTGTTCGGCACTCGTGACATTTTTATTTATATTCACGACGGTCAATTAGTTATACTATAAATATTTATATTTATAACATTTATTTGTATATACTATAGAACACATTGTCACAATTCATTTTTTCTGTTTTGTGTTTTTGACACAACTAGGTCTACATATTAGAGGCTCATTATATCACTCAGAAGATTGTACCCAAAGTAAAAGTTAAAGCATGAGATAAAATATTCTGATGTATGTATCATGCATGTGTATTAATTGAAAGGTTTGTTGTCATTAGTTCTAAATTTTGCTTTATTCATGTCAGATCATCATGATCATATGTAACATAAATTGAATTGTGAAAATTGAATACTCACCGAATTTAAAAAAAAATTCTTTAAAAATTGTTTGAATTATTGACACAATTAGTTAAAACGCCAATTAACCAACAACAACAAGAGGCTCTCGAGAGCCTGTATTGCTCACCTATTCCATGGTTGACATGTACAGTTCAAATAACTTCAATAATAAGGGGCCTCATTTTCAAGTATGTTGATAGACCTTGATGTTAAATTTGCTTCTAAGTTGCTTCAAAGTGATTACAAAGTATATCTCTCTCTGAGGGCACCAATTAAGGGACATTGCTATTGTTACTTTTGAGTTTCAATTTGTCCAGTATAGTTTTGGAGGAGAAGATCTTTGAATGTGTTTTCCCATGATGTCCAATATTAATTTAAGTTCCCAGCTGGTGGCCATCATGGACAAATTTTTTTATAAGGGGACCACCAAAGGACTATTATGAAAAAGTTTGGATCCATTTTACTTGCTATGTTGTTTGAGAAGGGACATTCTTTGAATACTGTTCCATAGGTTTTAATGTTAAACTATGTTCCCTGCTGGTGGCCATCATGGATGTAATGCAAGCTTGCCAGACATATTTTTCAAAGAGGGCCATATGAAGATTTTTTTTTGCCAAGTCTGATTTCAATTGTCCTATAGCTAGTAGCTCCAGACATTCCAGAGGAGAAGATCTTTGAATATTTTTTCATATAGCCTACAATGTTAAACTATGTTACCTGCTGTCAGCTATCTTGGATGAAGGCAGACAATTAAATCATGTTCAATAAAATGTAGTTCTTCGCATATTGAACATTTTTGCAATTTTAACTTGATGTAGATCTCAAATATTTCTTGAAAAATAAGCATGATAAGACAAAATGTATAAAATAACCAAAATTGGACAAGGAGCAATAACTCCTATATGAGTATTCAAATTTGATTTAAAATTGCCATGTGGGTAGATGCTGATGTGCTGAACATTTTTGCAATAACCTCTCTCTCAAACTGTTTTTGAAACTTTTTAATTTTTAGATTTTCTTCAAAATTATTAACATATATACAGTACCATGGACTAACTAGACATCAGAGAGATGGCAGCCATCTCTGTGGACCCCGATGTATCAAGTGCAAATCTAAATGTGTGTGGACACAATATAGGCGTGGAAACATTCGTTTGGTTGAATTTAAGTGTCTTCTGATACTCAGTTCAATGTTGAAACAAGTATCCTGACAAGGTAACATGCACTACCAGTATTGCAACAGAATTTCTCAAATGATAACCGATTATGACCCGTTAGATAAATTTTCATATTCAATGTATGTTGAATAAAGCCCCGTGCTATTTCCCGCCAAATCTATTCAATACAATTCTCGGCATGCTCGGTGTTTATCATTTATCATTAGAGAAAAAGATTACACCACTTTATCCAGATTATTACCATATTTTATCCACTCTCAGTAGTTAAATTTAAAAATTTTAAAATGCTCGGCAAGCCTCGCAATTAAAATTTTAAAATTTAACTATCTCTAGATCTAGTGGATAAAATATGGTAATGAACAGGATCTTGTGGTGTAATCTATATGACCTGGTTGTGGCTGATTCCTGGATCATGAACATATTATATTTGGGATTCTTCAAAGAAAATTTCAATCTTCCTCCAGTAACATCTATCAAAATTCCCTTAAAACTCTGGTCTTTTGTCTGTTCATCAAACAATCAAAGTTTTTTGTTGTATACCATGGCCATTTTGTCATCACTGGAGTATGGAGATCAACCCCTTCAGGCAATAAAAATTGGTGTACAATAGAATTCTTTAGAACTATAAATAAACAGACAATTGACAAAACTGTTGAAGTGTAAGTTCATTGAAGAATTGCAAATAAAATATATGCAATATGTTAAAAATCCAGGAAATTGACTGTTTGGGGTCCTTTATACATTTTCAGGAGCTTTAATAACATGAATAAAGTAATTTTCCCTATACTAACTAAAATTATATCTACAAATTGTTCTTTACACTCACTGCCTATACAACCTTGCAGTGAGCATGGTGAGTGTATGATCTTATTTAAGTTAAATTGTAACTTTCCAATTTTACCTAAAGCTACATTTTGTATCTGTTCTGATAAGAAAACACATTCTTTGTACATGTATCATACATTAGTTATCTTACACATGAAACTGTTCTTTTTAATCTTAAATCTTGAAAGTGACTTGAACCATCTACTATAAATTGCAATATATACATGTGGCTACATTATCAGGCAATTTTAGATAATAATTGGATTCTAAGTTACACTAAAATCATTCTTAAGTAGGGCATTTTGCAAACATGAGGCTCTCAAGAGCCTGTATTGCTCATCTGAACCATGGCTGTCATTGAGATAAGAGTCAGGCAATATCTAATCAGGTCTGATATTATGTTCTTTGTTGGTTGCTACCTTGGATGCAGACCTGCCAGATAAGTGCCCCATCAAAAGTCTGTTGTGACTGTTTCATTTTATAGAGAATGTTATCCAATTTAAACTATGTTCCCTACAGGTGGCTATCTTGGATGAGGTACAGACCCGGGCCAAATACTTTTTTTGGAAGAGATCAATTCTAAGGACTATCATGACTATTGTGACTAATTTTGGTTGTAATTGGGCGAGTAGTTTTTAATAAAATGATCTTTGAATTGATTGTGTTTTCCCTACAGGTCCAATGTTAGAACTGTGATCCCTGCTCATGATCAGGCAGCCAATTTGGATGGACTGCAAACCTATGGGATACTTTTTTAAAAGGGGACCGCAAAAGGACTAATGTGACCAATAAACCATGAAAGGATATATAGCTAAGGAAAATGCAAATGTGGCAAAATCCCTGAAAATACCTGGTAAAACCAAGCAATGGAATAATGCTTTAATTGTTATTCTTCATCTTGAAGTCACCATGTTTGCTTCCAATTGGCCATGTGGTTTCAGAGAAGATGATTTTTGAATGAAAAGTTCATGACTGCAGACATACTAGTACAACAGACAACAGGCGCCACATGATGACAAAAGATTGCTCTAGCGTGGCCAGAACCAGACATTTTAGTCATACAAATTAAAGTTTTGTGACTGACAGAAATCTTTGTAATTGTAGCAGTATTATTTTTTCCTTGTTTTCAAACTTTGGTTTACCTGCTCCCCTACTGCACATTCACCATCTTTTTCTCAATCTGCTGCTTCCACAGTATAAAACATGAATGTATATTCTCTATGATGGCTATGACATACATGTACAAATGTGTATTACATCATTTTAATAAACAAGAAGCATAAGAAACTTTTATCTATGTTTATATGTAAAAAGGTTAATATAAAACATGATAATAACTGTCATATTAGCGTCACTTGCACATTATAACATGAATGATAAATGCAGGCATTTTGAATTTTTGAACATCAAAAGAGAAATTATAATGTCAGCTTTATTGTGGTAGATCCTACAGTTAGCTGTAGGTATTGGTAAAATGAACTATTATTCATAACATGCATAACATGTCTATGAGCATATTTTTATTTGGAATTCAATAAAGTCCAAACTATAAGAGCTGTAGGTTGCCTGATGGCAATCAGTTATATACCCCCCGCTTAATTATTGAACCCTGAATCACTATGGCAGGTGCAAATGTAAGTGTGTGTGGATTCAAAACAAGTGTTGATAAAGAACAAGTACATGAAGTATGGACAAAGTAATAACCTTCCCCTTTTTTCAGAAAGGATTCAAATATGCCTTCTCCTCTTTAAAATTTCAGGCAGCTGTCATCTTATTTTAATGCACATCTTCAGATGGTACATTGTATATAACCGACTGTAACAAGTCATCAAAGTCCAAGCACTCGTTTGTACTGAGAAGTTTCCCCTTTTTACAGAAAATTATCCAGAGCAGAATTATCTACACTTTATTGCCCAGCAACCATTTTACTTTGTGCACATCTACCATGTCTACAGGTGCTGTACTAAAACTGGGCAACATTTCATCAAAATCCATTATATATACATTGTACCCCCAAACTTATCATTCTTATACGGGAGTAAAATAAAAACATGCTGTACACAGACTAAGGTGTAATGCAGGACTAGAAGTCTTCTGGCTTTGTTAGTAAATATGAAGCAAAAACATGAAAAAGAACAATCCTTTAGGCCATAATAAAATACTTCCTAGATTCTCATCCATTTTTTCTCAAACTTTGGGGTGGGCAGGCAAATCTTATCTTACTCCAGCAATGCTAGAGGTGAATGGCAAGCTACTTTTTTCTGATATGCCACCCTTAGTATGGAGGAACGGAATTTCAACCTCTTACGTCATAGGAGTAATCTTATCTTATATTTTTTATCAAATTTTGAGAAAAAATGTTGTCATTCTAAAAGAAATTTCCCCAAATTGGCCAAAAATCAGAATAAAATTTTCTGAGGCAGTTGAATAAAATTGGGGTGTCTAGGCTACTTTTTATTATGGCCTTAAGCTTAGAACTAGTACATGTAGGTCACAATTATAAGTATTTCTGAAGAATATAAATAAATATGACTGGTGTAATTATAAGTAAACAAGTGCAAACAAATTATACGCCATTTTATAACAGAGAGTATAAAATCATAACATTTCAAGCATCATCAGTGTTGTGTTTTCTTGACATTTCACTAAGGGAGCAACCATTTGATTTTTATGGGAGGGGGCTACTAGTATGGTCAAATTTTTTTAAAAAAGGCAGGAAGGTTACATATAGCAAAAAAAAATCCAGGGTGACTATGCAGGTTAATCCAGGACAGGCTTGGAACAAAAATAAAAAGCCAGGATAGAAGTTACACACAAAAAAAAATCCAGGATGAAAAATTTGACCATAGCTCCCCTCCCCTAGAAATCAAATGGTTGCTCCCTAAGAGTATCATATTTACATTTTTATGCCTTATTTGTGAGGTTGACTTATTTAGTGAATATTAAACCACTATTATGAGTTAACTGTCTCTGCTTTAGGATAAAAGAATAGATCTTATTACAGTCAAGTTAAATTTTTCTTTATAACATCCAGTCATTGGTGGATCCAAAAGGGGGGAGGGGTTCCAGAGGGTTAGAAACCTTTTTCTGGAACCCCTTTTTCTGGAGGATTGTTCCACCAGTACCAGCATTAAATTTGACACTTACTTTATATCCACACAAGTCCATGTCTGACTAGGAAATCTTCCTTGCTTTGTTTGTGTTCCACACGTCACATTTCTTTCATATATCAAATTGTGTTGGGGAAATGGTTTGTCTGAAATAAATAATCAAACATGTTAATAGACCTCTAATGTGATCTATGCTTAAAATGAGCCCAGAGTTTCAGTAATGCCTTAATATAATCGGGTTATAACCCTTTCCGAGCATTTCATGTAAACTCCTGATTAATATGACTAAAACATAATTTTTGAAAAGCTTAGCATGCTTAGTGTATTAACTGATATCAGAAATTATTTTTCACTAGTTTTCTATGTTTTTGTTGATTCAGTACATAGTTTCCATAGACGGTGCCTCTTTATTGCAGCAATGTTGTTTTTTTTCTATTGTGTATGGTCATACCATGGTTATGCAGGTATTTATGTTTGTGTGCCAATGTGTCAGAGGTATCCTGTTCATACACGTTAATCCCTCTCTCTCTTCTTTCAAATTTGGAAGAAGAGAGGGAGGGATTGACATTTTTTTATGAAACATTTAAGAGTGCCTGTGTGTTCAAGATATATATATATATATATGGCATACAGGACATGCAGGAGTATGGTCATTTCCACTAATCTTATTCATGTTATCTGCATTAATTCAGAGTTACCCAAGTATCAGCAATTCAGCATGATGGATAAAAACTTGGAGACACTAATTTGTTCTTAAAAGGAGTTCAATGATCTATGTAATCAGCTCCAATCTTAGGTCACCTTAGGTAACCAATATAGATAATTTATATGAACAGCTGATCACGATAAGCTCGACCTCAAACTTTCCTATACAATATATTATATATTTTACATTTCATTCAGGTATTCATTTATTAAAAATATGTCTGGTATTTATATAAACACTACAATGTTCAATGATGTAGTTCTAGGCCAAAATAAATAATTTCTAAATTCTCATCCATTTTTTCTCAAAATTTTCCATATACTGCATTTTCCACAAAAAAATTTGGCAAGGGTGCAAATCTTAAAGTTGAGCACAAAAAAATACATGTGTAAGAGGCAAGAGCCCTCCATCTGCTGTTGCAAATTTCTATGCCAGGTTTAATGAGAAATTAAGTAAATTTGACCCAGGTGCATAAAATAAATTTCAACTTGTCATTAATAAAAAAAAAACCATAGAATATAAACAGCCTTTTTGTAAAAGAACAAGTGGAAATGGGAAGTCAACTCCCCATTTCCACTTGTTCTTTTACAAAAAGGCTGTTTACATTTTGTATATTCTATGTTTTTTTATTGACAATAGTAAAAGACACAATAAAATGTCATGTAACAGTCTGAACGGTTTATGGTAAACAATTATTTACTGGGTGTTTATTACTTTAGGGACTAATAGACAGAGTTATTTCCCCTTCTTTCATGTGTATAATAAATCAGTTCAATAACAACTTTATATAATATGAATACATTTAATCCATTTCCTTACATTTCTAACATGTCTAACATGAAAAAAATTTTCCATTTTCAATGGCATCAAAAGAAACTGGAAATAATTGTGGCCATTATCCTGATTATTTGGGTAGACTCTCCTTTCATGTCAGTGGCTGCAGAAACCAGATAAAACCATCAATATTTAATGGATTTTGTAAATAATAGCCTATTGATAACTTATACCACAGATATCCACTATCAGACATCAACATTTCATAAACATCATCAATAGCTATAATGAATGTTGTTCTGTAAAAGTTTTTCATTAATACTTGGAACCTAAGTCAGGAAATTTATTAAGCCTTTGTGTGTCTTTTCTGTTTACCAGTATATATTCTGGTATATGCATGAAACTCCTCACCCATTTCCTTTCTTTTTCATATTTGAAAAAATTTGTTTTGGTTGTCTCTTCCTTTATTTTTTGTCTAAGTATTAGTAAACTGATTTTTTATTTCCAGCAATTCTGTTATCCAACAATACAAATTTATAAAATAAAAATAATATACATTTATAGGAGTTAAAACAAACATTATATTGCTTAAATATGAAATTGAACCATATTTGGAAAATATAAAAAAATTTGAAAATAGAAAATATCTAACAAAATTAAGAGTCAGCGATCATATTTTAGAAATTGAAAGGGGAAGGTACAAAAATATTAAACGAGAAAACAGAAAATGCAAGAACTGCAATTCCAACACCATTGATGATGAAGAACATTTCTTATTTTCATGTAATAATAACACAAAACTGAGAGAAAACTATCTACAGGAAATAAAACATTTAATACCAAATATTGAAAGTAAACCAGATAAACTATATGTAATGTTTAAATTGTCCACAAATCGTGCAGTATACTGCTTCATTCGTTACAAGGTCTTTTGCGCTGAGGAGAGTGGACTCAACAACTGCATGATTTTTCATTTTGTAATCTTTTTGTTTTATTATGGTTTTGTTATTATTCATGTATGCCTTCAACCCTAATGTATATGGGTATAAATGTGCATTTAAATAAATAAGTATACTTAAAATTTTGGAAAATTTTCTTTTTCATTCAACTACCATAAAAGCTGCACTAAAATGGAATTACTTATTCCAAACAGATATTATATAGTAATGCTTAATATGGCTAACAAGCTCATAATCAAGCAGTTTCAAACATGGTTGGCTATGATTGCAAGATGCATGATTGACCATGATTGACAATGGCAAACAATCGCCCAAGCCCCCCCTCTAAAATAAAAAAATCAAATGACTGTCCCCTAAATACTAGTATTCTGATTCTCTAACTACTACTGTATATATTTAGTTAGTTTTCTATGGGTCAATGCTCTCAACATGTCTGACTAGAGGCATCCCACTAATAAAGCGACAGATTTTATGTTAATAGTGGGAAATTAAATGTTCAAAAGCCATAAAATTCACAAGGTCATCATCATCTGATTAAGTCTAATACTTTTCAAATTAAATCTAAAAAAATAATTTTCAACATCTTCTCCTTCTTGTTTGGAAATTATTGTTAAATAAGAGAATTTAATTGCAAAAATGTTTCCATTGCAATTTTTAGTTTATTAATGTTAAAAGTTGGGTTTTTTTTGGCAGTATTCAGGTTTGCATTAAGTGTACAAGCAATCAATGGCTATATAGGCCATTGCTTTTTTTAGTTTTACAAACCCTCCTAGCTTAAAAATTTGGCCCGAAATTGAAAAAAAAAATTGCTTTTTGAATTTTTTTTTCATATCCTACAAATATTTGGCCTATTATTCAATAAAATTCCTATTGTTTTTATCAAAATTACGTTTTTGTTTTGCCTGACTTCGTTATTTTTCTGGAATTTAATTTTTTGATTATTTTCCTTCCTCCTACCCACCAGCATTTAGGAAAAAGTTTGTAGAATTAAAAATTAAAAAACCAGTGGCCTTAATGATGTTCAAGATATCAATTAAGGAAAATAATATAAAATCATTCTCACATCCACAAAAATGGGAAAATAACAACAAAACAAACATATATATACACATATATATATGTGCTATGAGAGATGTGTGAATGTTATAATTGTACAAGAGTAGTCAACTCTGTAAATTCTGATATCCTTCGGGATCCTTGATTGATAATATTAAAAAAATATTCTTACAGTGTAACTGCTGTAACACCAGGTGCTTTTGAATTGTTTGCATTTCTTACTCCTTATTAGGCATTGTATTTAGGATGTGTGTGTGTGTGTGTGGGGGGGGGATTAATATTTTTGGTTCCCATATACTTGATGTACACGATGTACATGTACATGTATCTATATAGTAATTAAAAATATGACAAAATGTATACATTGACAATTTCTATGGAACAAGACACCTAATCTAAAACCTTCATGATGAATAAGATATAATCACAGCCAAACTCATGAAAATCTAGGGTAGATTTAATACACATGTGTCCTAACTTGACCTTCTTGACCAATCAAATGCAGCTTCGTTTGCTTCCATATAAATAACTGGCTAAGTTCCATTTGTAAAAAGATGACAAAATTCTACATTGTGTACGAATGTCTGCAATATTTTGTCTGTTTCCATCCACATTTGATGGCGTTGTGTTTTCTTTAACAGAAAGAAGCTGACAAAAGAACTGAGTGGGGACAGATTTACTGAATCCATTCTAGCATCTTTAATGATCAAAATCCACTTGATGCTGACTACTTATACAGTGGATGAATACAAAGTACATTTGTCATGTTTGTACACTACTTCAAATACTATCTGACTAACTATGATGTATTATATATGACCATAATATTTTTTTTTGTTTGGCAGTAAAACATGAAAAGGGTCTGTCAAATTTTTTCTGAATATGAAATTAAGTTTTAAGTTGAGATCAGGATTCCTGGAATGTCAGACCTACCATTGAGACCGCATTATGTCTGTGCATCCCCTGGGAATGAACATGTGTACTTGACAGTTGCATTGATCAATACATGTACATGTGCAATATGACTATAATAAATAAAATTTTGTAATCAAGGTATTTTATAAATAATTTATGAAGCATCTAAAATGACTAATTTTCCCAAAACTGAAGGTAAAATTTGTTGGCAATTTTCTTTCGTGTTTTACAATGTTTACAGCCATTAAAGGTTACCAATGTATATCTAAGAATAATTCCTTATTTTAGTGGATTAATTGTTTTAGGGAAAATAAACCCCTTGTGAAAAAGTATCAACAACAACAACAACAACAAATACTTTATTTGTCAATTAAGACGCCCCCTAAGGGGCAGAAAAATTAACAGGAATTTTCTACAATGATTGACAATGATTTGTTGATTATTTAAAAAAAATAATAAACCTAATCAAAAAGACAGGAAAAAAAAGTATCATGTTATAGTTTGATGGTCCCTAAACCTATTCTCCACATTTAATTACATGTATCTTTAAATACAACAAAATTAATGTAACAACAAGTTAATATATACATTTATATATATGTATGCCTGTAACCCAGACGAGGGAGGTGGCATAAACACATTATCAGATTTAGAAAAAAATTTTTTTTTTTTCTAATATTAACAATAATATCAATATCAACAAGTTGTAAATCTACAAAAGACACCAAGGGACGGTGTTCGGTGTTTATATTCTTCTACACGATAATTGAATAAATATAGGATAGGACAAGCCTAAGATATAGGGTCGGTCAAGTTCCTGTGAACAGACTTATATTTTTCCTTGGCTTTACTCTACTGTTCTTTGTTAAGTCACACCAGTAATGCAACATGCGCAAATTTTAAAAAGAAATGAAAATACAATTTAGGTTCCTTCTTGACTCAAAATGCAGATCATCAAAAACAATATGTTTTTTGTGAAATAATGCGACTTTTACTGAAAAATGATAAGAGAAAAATAAATAAATGCATTGGAAATCAGTATATTAGTATGAAAAGAAAGGAAATAGGGTAAATGTCAAGTAGACAACATCCCATCTCCAGATTAAAACGTCACTCAAAACAAAGCATCTAGGGGTCACTGTACGGTCTTCAACACATACAGGAACCTCACACCATGTAGCATTAGCCCTAAATGGCCCAAAATGTAAAAAGTGAATAAATCAATGGAAACAAACTATAAAATTAAAATATCACTGATGAATCTAATTGCCAGATGTCCCAATTGACATGATTGAGTGAGACTGACCTGTTTGAACACTCAAGAATTAAGAAATAGATTATTGCAAGCGGGCTCTATGCGAATTAGAACATGGGCAGACCTTATACAAATGTATTTGTCAATATTTTATACAGAGCGCTAGCTAGGTATAAAATGAAGACAAATATAAGGTGTGACCATGTTCTAATTCCCATAAAGCCCAACTGCAATAATCTATTTCAATTCTAATATATTTAACTACCGTTTTGAACATTCGAAGTGGCTCTTAAAGGGCAATATTGGGTTTGACACTAGAATTTAAATATGTCGGAAAACTGCATACAAACACACATAAATGAGCATACATGTACATGTATAGAGAAATCTTTATTCATTATTTTATTAATACAAGTTGCTCATAAACTTATGAACTAATACAAATAATCTGTTATAAAAAATATTAAATACGGATATTTAAAATCAAAGAGTGAGCTGGTTGTATTTTGCTTAGTTACATTATTTGTATGTTATATTTTAAGCCAAAAAAAAAGAAAAGAAATAAAACTTATTTTTATAATTCTATTAACGTTAAAAATTAAAAATTTTATATTTAAATTGTAGCGCATGATATGCAACATTGATAATTTTTCATAACAACAACACATTCGTTGCTAGGTTACGGTTATGTAAATTTCAGTTCCGAGTCCTAAAATCATGTACTGTTGTAAATTTCTATTATTGTCATTATTTGATGATTCATTATTTTTAAAAAAAACTTTATTTACACAAAAAAACATGCAAAATATGCAGTGAATATTGAGTGAATAAAATGTGAAACTGTAAAAAGTCCTTTTGTAAAAAATATATGCATGTGCTAAAAATATTGTTGGAATTAGAACATACATGTAGCTTTGTTTCCAAAGTGAAAGAAGAGTGTCATATTAGAATATCAAATTTTTGGGAATTGATCTTCTGAAAAAGAGAAAGAAAGAAAAAAAGCTTTATTTTTGTTTAGCGTGAAAGTAAATCAACACAGGATGTTTATTTTATATTTACATATGTGTGTTACATAATAAGACAGGAACATAACAAGCAATACAATAACTATCATGAATTTGTTGTTTACATTGTCTGATCAGATGTTTCTATTCAATGCACACATTACACATTGATGGCCTGGAATTTATTCTAGATGGATAAAAATCTTAATTTGAAGGAAAGCTGCCAGGCTTTTTACTATCTTAGGTGATTTTACATTTTGCCTTGAACTCAAGTAAACTTTACTAAATTGTAAGGTTTTACCCAATAAAGAGGGCGGCACCTTTTTCAGGATGCCGGAATATTAAGTTTTTTAAGCACTTGGGATTCCTATATAATCATGATAATTAAAGCCTGGTATTTCGGTAAATACATGTTAGTGTACCTGGAATAGAATTTCATCATTTTAAGTTCTTTTTAAATTTGTTTTTTCAGGATTTGGACAAAATAAAGTCAGGATTATGGGATGACACCCTTAAATAAATGTCTGTTTCTCACAGTCTTCTCTTACTATTACTTTGCTTGTGTGAATATGATTCTTTTCCAAAGATATATATATATCATATTTATAAATTTTTTATCAGTATCAAGGGGTGTTGAAAGTCACAGTACCAAAATCCAATAAATGTACCCCCCCCCCACGTTTTCCACAATTTTATTGTCAGGGATACATGTAGTCTACACATTTGTCTGCTCAGATTCAAAATGTGACCAAAAATGTTTCATATGTTGACAATTCTAGAGAACTAAAAAAATAAAAGTAAATAAATTTGAAGTTCCTTTGACGACTCCAGCTAAATTTAAATAACACCTTACTCAACTTCTTAATTTACACCTGCGAAAATATGACATTGTTTATTAAATGTCAATACACACATTTATGACAGGTGTATTACAATTAAGAGGATAATAACATATGTTAAATTTCTTACCTGGAATTCTTTCTTCTGACACTTGCCCAGAAAGTTCGTAAAATAACAAAAATATCACAGATATAAACAATACAACTTTTTGACAAATCCAATTCATTTTGTACACATATTTACACAAAATAAAACTCCTATAAATCTATCCAGGGTCAGGAAAGTACATAACGAAAACGTGTAAAACTTTAAAATTAATCCGTCTAGTCTTTATCACAACGATTGTGTACTGCCTTTCATTAAATGGCCTTGAACCTTCCCACTATTAACGATTAACCAATCACGGAAAACAAAACACAACAGTGGAATACACTATAGTCTGTTTCAGAAGACTTTCGTCAAATCAATGAAAAACATGAATGGGATTTATGTTTGTAGATCTCTCTAGTAGTAATAATATGTCTTTATCTGTGAGTACGTAGCACGAAGAGATGAGGGGGCAAGGGTATTAACTGTTATTGTGTTATTGGGTAAAATTGATTCTCTGTTAGCTGTTATTGCAAAATGTAATGTTGTGTCAGAGACGTCTCTGGTTGTGTTAGCTGTTATTGGGTAGTTCTGTGTTAGCTGTTATAATGAATATTCAGTTCACTGTTAGTTGTTATTGAACAGTTATGTCAGTGTTATTACAAAATACCCAAAAATTTTGGCGCCTCGCTCCGCTCGGCCATTTTTCCTTTCACTTTTAAGTTGGAATTCTCCCTTTTCAAACCCAACCCCTACCCCGTCCGCGCCTGCTGCATGATTAATTAGCTGTTGCCTACAACTGGTATAAGTTGTTATTTTACGAAAGGATACAGAGTAAATGAACATGCGACCATATCACATATGTCTACTCCAACTGCATTAATTGGCCATTTCGGAAATTAATCCTAGTTAGTCTACATTTGAATATTCGGTCGATTTTGTAATTCAACTCTTTATTTGCTGTGGTTAATTTGAACAGTCTTTTCTTTATAGTTCAATTTGATATAAATTGATTGAAAGGCCATTGAGCAAAAGTTCAGCTATATCAGGACAAGAACTACGACAAGTTAATCAAAGTTAATAAAAAAAATATAAGTAACAGAAGAAAGAAGCAATTATGGAAGGGACAACAGGGACAACGAGTTTTGATTGCCAATGGAAAGAGGAGAAATTGGTAGGGACAGGAAAATTAGCCTTCTATACGAGTCCCAGAGATTCTGCTCTCTTTAGACAATATAGAAGGGGTCTTTATACTGCATTGCATTGCATTTCTCCACACAGTTTGGCTACACTGGTTCGCGGTCAGGCTCTCTGTATTATGACCTGACTGCCCGCATAGACAGGGCATTCCCCTATACACCAACTGGGGACGCGCCCCACAGCTCTGTAGCCGGAGCCCCTGAAAACCAATTCAGGTGCCGGGAATTTGAAATAAAATAAACTCCCATCACAACATACATTTTATAACCTCAAGACTTGACATGTTTTTCTTAGAATTTTATATACTTGTTGCCCTTTTAAATATCATATAATTTAACGGTGTTTTTGGGACTTTTTGCTCGAATTTCAAGTTAGGATTAGCTTGATTTATCAGGATGTAGACTCAGAAGTTATACCGTTGTAGACAGTAGCTATATGATTAAAAAAAAGTCAAATACTGAACTATTTAGAAATCAGAATAGACTATATATGGCAAATAAGTCGAATGAATAATAATTCATTTCTAGGACAAGAGTTGATCATACATAAGCGAAATTGAACTCCGATAGCTACATGATGAGAAAATAAAATTTAATCAATGAAAATTCACGCATACTGATTTTTCAAAGTTGTTCGAATCTTCGATTCTTGACATTTGAGTTTGTCAGTTCTGAGATGGGACTCAATAATTTTTTCACGAAAAGAATAAGACTTCATGCGAGCTGTTACTACTAGAGGGGTAGAACTGTAAAAGTGTCTGAAAAATTCAAATAGCCTAATCCAAGACATTTACAAAAAAATAAGAGCTATTGTATTTTTTCGCCTTGTACATTGATAATGAGTAACGCATAACGTACTTGTTAGTCACCTACCGACGATAGCCGAAGGGGACTTAAGTTTGCACTCTGTCCATCCATCCGTCCTTCCATCCGTCTGTCAGTCCGGCGTCCGTTTCCGCACTTTTTTTCTATGATCTAATATTTTGTATATGAGTCTACCTGTGAGTTACAGACCAAGATTAGGTTTGGTTCCGGTCTACTTATTTTTGACAGAGTTATGGGCATTGGACTTAAAATTTTACTAAAATGTCGTTTTCCGCATTTTTTCTAAAGCATTGCAGGCATTGATCTGATATTTTGTATGTGAGTCTACCTTAATGAGTCACAGACAAAGATAAAGTTTGGTTTGGGCCCAGTGATTTTTGGCAGAGTTTTGGGCCTTGGACTTTGAAAATTTTAGTAAAATATCAGTTTTCTAATAAGAATAAGATGACTGTTATCCAAGTTGTACATTTACATGTTAGCTGTTATTGACTTGATATACACTGTTAGCTGTTATCACTTATTTGAATTATCTGTTATCTGTTATTGGAAAAATCAATTTGCTGTTAGGCTGTTATGGGACCCCCTTGCCCCCCCCCCCCCTTCAGAGGTAAAGAAATATTTTACAAAGTACTTTCCTGTATGTTGACAATTTTATAGCTTTTTTTTTCTGTAAAGAATCTGCACATTTTTGGATGAAAGATAAAAACTATATACTAGCATAATGATTTTGAACAACAATTCGTATGCACATTTAGATTTATCTTAAAGAAAAATATTGTTAGGGCAGGGCAAGGGGCAGAGGACATGGAGTGGTTTCATTAACATGCTTACAATCTGTAATTTTCCCATAAATAGTTAACATGAATTTTAAATCCGTGATAACAGCCACAAAATAAGTAACACAATTTTTATGATAAACAATAAACAACGTTAACATAAAGTTAAAATTCAACGTGGTACAGGGGGGGTGCTAAAAATTGTCAGATAGAATTTTTTAATATTTTCATGACTTACGCTTTGTTATTAGGGCATGCAAAAAATAAAATAGAAATTGGAGGTCATCGGCAATATGTGGGTAAAATCTGTCATCTAAAAATCGGCTATTTTTGGTTGAAATGAAAAGGAAAATTAGTGAATTTTAACACTAATTTATTTTAGTTACAACAGATAGATTTTTTTATTTGGTAAATAAGTAGCTAATATACTTTCCTTCGATTTGCATATAAAAAAATTGGGGTCACAACACTAATTTTTGAAAAAAGGCAAAAACTGATTTTTCCCTATCATTTACATACAAAATTATCGGGATAATCCCCCCTTA
>MJUU01046943.1:95415-106647 GCA_002080025.1 Modiolus philippinarum | reverse complement strand
CAAATGGGCAAAGTTTCAAAAACATCAGATATAAGGTGTCAGAGTTTCAGATTACACAAACTTGGCACAGTAAATGTTAAATGATGAAAAAATGTATTGTTAAGTTAAACAATGGATAAATTTGATATTTTTTTTTTCAAAACTGTACAATACAAAATGTGAGAACTTGCATTGATACACAAACATCACAGTCATATCTTAGTGATAACTGAATACGCCTGAAGTCAAAACCTTACAAGTGTGAGAATTTGAACTTTTCAATGGTGACCTTGTCGTTTTTGAGCAGTTATATTTCCACATCTCCGGTTATGGCGTTTGCATTTCAAAACCAATTCGTTATTGACGTGCTTGTTATTTCTACAGCATTTTTCAACACGGCTAAATACTGTATCAGAAACTGGTATGCCAAGGTTTGTTGCAATTCTTACTACGGAAGTTCTAAAGTAGTCACAATGAATTGACAGATAGTAACAATGTTTCTACCTCAGAAATGATAATAGAAATTTTAATTGATCCAGAATTTATTATGGGACTGTCTCTGAACAGAAGACTTCATTGCATTTAATTGAATTTGAATTAATTTATTATTGAAACTGATAGGCCACTTTGTCATCCGTCTGATTTGGCAATCGCTGGCTTGAAGCGTACCTATTGGTAGCTTAATTGGTAGTACCTCCGGCAATGAGCATGTATCTTAATAACACAGTTATTAAAAAACTAAAGATTTGACAGCAGATATCCTACCTTCTGTTTTAGTTGTTCGTGTCCACGCTAAAGTTTTAAGTATCTCTTTCGAATCTGGTACCTCTATTACTGGTATAAATATAGAACTTCCCGGAAGTGGCGGTGGGGGTGGTGGTGCTGGAAGCAAAGTAGAAGGAGCCAGAATAGGAAGATTAGGTATTTGTTGTGGTGTTGACATTATTTTTGATACTTCTTGTTCATCATGTGTACTTGATTCTGTGTCTACAAAACAACACTGTTTTTGTAAGACACTTCATCCTAGTATTAGCAAAAATAGAATAGTGGTCTTTATCTACCCTTTAAATAATGAAATCAAAGTATACATACTGCCAAGAATAAGTAATGCTTAACCTAAAATCTATGAACAAACAAAGGGATATTTAGTGGAATTGTTGTTTCAATTATCATATTTTCTGTTTAGTCACTGGGTCTCGTATAGAAGGCTAAATTTCCTGCCCCTACCTATTTCTCCCCTTTACCGGGATTCGTTGCCCCGTATTATTTCTTTATTCCTTTGCTTGTAATTTTGAGTTGATTGACCTGCTCTCGTCCTGAAATGGCCGATATGTTGCTCACTGGACGTTGAGCTCTAATTAATTAATCAATTATCAAAGATGCCGTAATGACATAGTACATAGTGTTAGATATGCAGAAACATCAAATTTATTTCACCTGTATTGTAAACTCGCATACAACGACAAAATTTCTTTCTTTTGAAAGGACGCTAGCTGTTAGATAACAGACATTTAGAATAAACTGTTTCTCTGTGCTTTTGATTGTATGATATTGTGTTGTGAGACATAAACCTAGATTTAGCGTGGTATCAACAGCTGCACCCACTCTGACACAGTTTGATATCAGCCAGTTACGATTCTTCATAGGATACTAAGGGTTAAGCTGGCTGGATCCGGTCGAGCACAGTAAATTGACGTGCAGTATAACCAGTTGCCTATTACAATAGTCATTTTCATTGACAGCACAATCGGAGACGCCATCCCCATACATGAACAAGATCAATTGAAAATACGGCCGGTGACATTCACCCCTTACAGAAAAATAAGCTAACGGAGGTTCCCTCCGAACCTTGAACACGGAGCCTGACAGAAAAGGGAAAGAACTCTTCAGCGAGCAGCAAGAAAAACATATTGATAAGCTTACACTTCTCTGGGATATAGTTGAGTCCTTCGTGTAGGAGGTAAGCCCCGAAATGACAGATAAAAACACCGTACAGAGCCTGAAAAAGGCGTCTGATTTCCGCTTTCGGAAAATATCAACGACAGTCCGACATTTTCCGAATTTCTAGAAAGTCGGCGTACGACCGAGGCTAACAGAGACCTAAAACTCACCTGGATCTCTTGGAACTGAACCAAAGAGTATACGACGATGCTCGGGAACAGCTACAGAATGTCAGTGCTGAACTAGCCACAACATCGTATACAGCCAAGATGACAGTTCGCTCGGCATAGATCAGTGAAATCCCGTAGTTCACGGGATACGAGTCCCGCTTATTCGACAAGCACAGAAAGCTCGGCAAAGCAAAAAAGGGCAAAGGCAGAAGGTTGATTGATTGATTGATGTTTTACGCTTTGCTCGAAAACAGGCCCAACTTTTAAAACAACAGGCTGAGTTTAATGAACAGAACGAAATTCAACAGGCAGAAACCAAGCTTAATCAGGCCGAACTAGAACAGTACACCAAGCTTAAACAGGCCGAATCTGCACGTAAACAAACTGAGTTCAAAGTAGAACTAGACCTGTTAGCTTTATAACAGAAGACAGCTGTCGCTGAGGCCGAAGCACTAGCTCTCGAGCTCGAAGATGAGGGCAGCCATAGTCAGGACCTGGATGATGTTCTACCAGAACATACTATAGACCCCATGATGCGAGTGAAAGAACTTATTACTGATTAGGCTGTGGCGGTTAAACCGGAAACGCCTGACAATGTTGACACCCCTGAGAGGGATTTCCCCAAAGCAACAAAACAGGATTCTCTTCAACCAGAAGTGACGAAATCTAGGAAAATAACCAATACAATTCCTGATACTCGACTCCCAGCGATGTTTAGTCGGTTCCCCGAAAATATACAACCAGCAACTCAGCAGAGTAGACCATGACAACACCTTGATACTTTGCAGCCCAGGATGGAGTCAGCACGGTTAGGGTTTGATAACCCAGCTGATAAATCAAAGAGGTTTATATCAACAAGTTATGACCTGCCAACGAGAACAACTATCGTTTACTCGTAACTCGACCTGTTAAATCAACCTTAGATGCCAGCGCATCCAAGTTCACAACAACAGTTCAAAATGCACCAGTTTCTGAAAGAAAACAGCTAGAACTTATGGTGAAATGGTTAGAACAAGAATCATCCAAACATGCTGAAAGCATACAAATGGGATAACCCGACCTGCGGATTAAAGGAACTGTGGGCGCGCTTAGATAAATTATTTCATGCGCCTGATATATGTTAGAGGCTTCGTAAAAACAGAAGTTGGACAAATTTCCAAAACTGACGAATATAGATTCTAAGCGTCTATGCGACATACACAACATCCTAACAGAGATCCAGTTTTTCAAGAGAAATCCAGCATTCGCAAACTTGCTGGCATGTTTCGACCCGTCGTCAGAAGTGAAATCGAAAGTCGTTAAATTAGGAGATTCGGAAGAAAGCCGTAATTGTTCTGCAAACTTTAAATGCAAAGACTGCGGAAGCGAATCGCACCTTCCTGTATTGCTCTTTGTGAAAACCAAGAAATCGACTGTACCACCTCGCTCACCTGCCCAAAAGCATAGCGGGGAGTCGCAAGTTACAAATAAGTCAACGGATTGTGACATTTAACAATAAGTGCAAAGAGATATTTGGGTTTTCGTACAGTGGCAAGTCATGTGCCAAGATATTGCGAGTAAATGTATGCCACAGGGGCAAGCCCGACAAGGTGGTCAAGTTATACGCCATAATCGATGACCAAAGCAACAGGTCCTTAGCTTCGACTGAGTTCTTTAATTCATTCAACTCAATGTACAAGAGAAACCCGTAAATTTCAGCTTAACATGTTCGGGTAAAGGTCTAACCTCAGGTCAGCAAGGGAGGAACTTCATATTAAAATCACTAGATTGCAATTTACACCTTGATCTGCCACCACTCATCAAATGCAACATTATACCAAGCAATCGGGGTGAAATCCCGGCACAGGAAGATACATAGAACCACACACACTTGAGAGACATTGCTTGTCAGCTACAGCCAATTGATGACAACTGTATAATAATGTTTTTGATTGGACGGGATCTTCCAGTAGCACACCAGGTGCTCGATCAGTTGACGTATTGCAGCATTCGCGCAACGACTAAATTTAGGATGGGAAGTTGTTGGAGAAACCAGTCCTGCCAAGCTATACTCTAATACAAAGATTAATGTCAAACACACATTTGTAGCTAGGGACTGGGCAAAACAAAGACACATTTGCACCGACAAACATGAAATACGAGGCCATTATATCGAAGCCAGTAAGCATGTTTCTCCACACACAGCAACAAACGAGCCAGTCAAAAAACCTGGGTATTACGGTACACAAGACCAAAGTAGAGGTTCAAAACGTGGTATCATACTGGAACGACGCAGTGGTCCGGAACAAGGAGCACTAATGCAATTGAGCAACGTTCCAACGAAAGCTCAGCAGACAAGTATTGTCAAGACAGCACCACCTGCGGTGAAGGTTTCATGTACAGAACAACCCCTTGGACAGAGACAGCTTTTGAACGCTCATGCCAAACGAACGTTCAAAGAAGATCAGCTGCCAATAACGATGGATTTGGAGAACGTTAAGATACACACGACTCAGGAAAATGTGGAAGAATCCGCAACAGCACTTGAAAAATCAGAAAATATCCGGAAACACGGTACTCCGGAACAGTGAAACTACATTCCAATCGAGTGTGACCCCTCATACTCGGGCAAGAGATCGATTCCAGATTTAAAATTCATCAAAGCGAGTGACCACTCGGACCCTTACAGCTCTTGGCAGTGAATTAGACATCCACAGAAGACCATGGTCTAGTTAATACAGACATGGACAAAGAGGCCCGACCAGTGGTCAGAACTGCCAAGAAAAGTAGCCCGTCATCTGCTGTCACCACACTAGGCCTAAGGAAAACTGCACATGCTGCAGAACCGAAATATGGAAAGAACGTTACCCGTGATTTCTATGTCGATGTCAGGTTAATTTCCTGCTCCTGTCCAAACAATAAACAGGCTACTAGAGATTCCTACGTACATTTGGCGTTAATTTGCTGCCCCTGCCCAAACGAGGAACGATCTATTAAACCTTTGTAGCATACACAGGGCCCTTGAATTCGGGAATCGTGGACTTCCCAACATTGCCTTAAATAGTCCCAAAATTATGGCCACATTTGCAGGGAGTGAATTCGCTTCAAATGTTAAAGGTTTAGACATGGAGGCTGATGATAAACCAATAACTCGTAGAGGGATACTTTCAGCCATCAACAGGGTTTACGATCTACCCGAACTCCTTGCTTCCGTTTTCATACGCTTGAAACTTCTCTTTCGAGATTTAATCCAAGAGACGATAAACTGGGACCAGCCAGTTTTAGAGAACTCGACTCATGAATGGGGAACGTGGGGAAATTCTCTAAAGATATTTTAGATCAGAAGAGACAACAGAACAATTTAAACACCGAGTCTCCAAAGCATGAAGACCCTGTGATAAAACACGTGTCCGCTCAACAAGGCGACATGTACTCTACAACACTAGCTGTTGGGGACTCTCGTGAAGCTAGTATTAGCTCCGGGGACACCCCGCGTGCAAAAGCGAATTCAAATTTGAATCAGTTCAAGAACTGTATGGAAGCCAACACAAAACTAGAGACTAAGAACTTTATTGACACAGGTACCGAGTCAGAACTTGTATGTAACCTGTATGTAATATGTAATCACAGAGTGATTGACCGTGGAAAAGCTCCCACAGTATATAAGTTTGGGAAATCTGCTATGCTACGCCTTGAATTAGAGATCCAGGACAAACCAGTTATTTCGGTGGTTGACATCGCGGCTGAAGTGACTGTCGGATCGCAAAGTGTACATCAATCACTCGAACTGAAACCGCCTATTAGACGGTGCATCAACATGCATGGAGCTGGGAAAGACATGTATATGAAAGCATTTGTTACTGGACCTGTTGTGATAAAAATGGGAACAACGAGATGTAGAATAGACCTCTATGTCGCCCCACATGAAGACGACATGTTACTAGGTCTGGACTTTTTGATAAAAGCAAAAGTCATACTGGATTGTAGGAAAAAGATCTTCTTTGTCAATGAATAGCTCTAGATATGAGCTGCGGGCCACATCACTCGGACCCAACGGTAACAATACCACCAACTTCCGGCGAACAAGCAGGAACTCTTTAAAACGTATTCTACACGAAGGACAAGAACACCTGTAAAAGCAGTTGAAAGGTTGGTGTCATCGAGAAGACCAACCAGGGGTCTGATAAACACATTAGAAAAGCAGAAGTAAGAGTGATTGTCAATGGAAAACCTACAAGATACCTTCGTCCGATCACGAACATAATTCTTCTTAATGAAGAAAAATGTACATAATGTATATATTTAACTTGTACGAATGGATACTACTGTGTGATGGATTCAACAGTTCATTTATTTCTTATTTTGTTCTATGACAAGTGTAAATTTACTTATTGAAAGTTATAGTAATATCCCGAGGATATTAGGCGGGGAGTGTAGTGGAACAGTTGTTCCAATTATTATTTTTTTCTGTTTAGTCACTGGGTCTCGTATAGAAGGCTTATCTTTCTGCCCCTACCCATTTCATTTAGACGAACATACAACGACAAAGATTTTTTCTTAGAAAAGGACGCTAGCCGTTAGATATTTAGAATAAACTGTTTCTCTGTGCTTTTGATTGGATGATATAGTGTTTTTTTTACATAAACCTGGTTTAAATACTGTCAATTTACCCCTTAATTACAATTTCATCTGTATTCTTGCGTGAATCACACGGGTTAAGCGTGGTATCAACATGCAGGCAACCACACTCTGGCATAGTTTGATATCAGTTAATTCCGATTCTTCACAGGATACAAAGATTTAAGCTGACTGGATCCTGTGCAGCAGGAGTAAATACACATTTGACAAAATGTCAAGAAGTATGTGGAAGAACAACACTTTTATTGATGTTATTGTTGTTTAAAATAATGACTAAATCTGTCAATAAGTCATCATAAGTCATCATCATATACCTCTTGAAGTCTATAAAACTCCTTTGTTGAATAAATATGCGACAGAACAGACAAAATACTCCAACAAATAGTTAAAACCTCTAAAACAGTCGATACATTTGCCATATTAAGGAACAATGATTAGACTACAATTTACTACTAGAGTGGAACACGAGTGCTTATCGCTCCCGACCGGAAGTGGTTTCTAATCCGTTAAGATTTTAGCCAAAATCATATTTTTGGACATTTTATATAACAAAGAACAGTGACACAACCTGCAATTAGTTTGATATAGTTAAAGAAATAATGGTTATTTCTAAAAATACAACGTGACTATTTGAAGCAAAAAGAAATACATTTTTTTTTTATATTATGCATTTCTTTTTGCTTCAAATAGTCACATTGTATTTTTAGAAACAACAACACTTTCTTTCACATGATTGACAAAATTGATCATAAACAATGTTTTAAAGCTAACATTTTAGATCAAAATGGATTATATTTTCATAGATCTGTAATCTTACGAAAGATTGTAAATATACTAAAACCTTTACATAGTTATTTATCATTGAAAACAACTTTTTTGTTATCGTTTGTTTGTCATTTTATGACTCCTCTAGTCACAACTGCATTGTGGAGTTAGTAAAACAATTCGTCGTGATATTGCGGTGTGTAAGGTAGACAGACAGTAATATTTATATCCATGAGATTTCGTTGTAAGTTTGCACAATTGAAGAACCAATCTTACTTACTCGAAATCTGTAATAAAAAGTATGCGTGACCACGCGTGCTTTTTCTAGAATTGAGATCAAAGTTTGCTCATTTTTAGCCATATTTTCGCCTAAATTTACATAGAATGCACGGGGAAAATATGGACAGGCAATTTTTAGCTTAATAGAAATGAACTTTTTATCCATGAGAATTTGATGCATTTTTGTGAACGGATAGTTTATGATGAAATTTATTGGTTACAATAGAAAAATGTAGATGTCACCATGCTTTTAACGGAGATCTTTACAAAGTTTCTGGATTAAACATTATTTACGGGAAAAGGGAGTTAATTCGCGGCAAAGTAAACGAAATATGACGTTTCACTGTCATTCAATTATGACGTCACAAAGAAAAAGCCGTCAAATTACAGTTCCGGCCCGAAAATCAGACCTACTCCGTATCTGACTCTTTATTTTTCTAATGTGCGATTTAATTGCGCAGCGCAACAGTGTCAATCTACCATAAGGGATTTTATACAAATTACAGAAGACACTACCAATAACCGTCAATTCATAGCTACAGTGTCTAGATTTGAAGAATTGTTAATTGTGGCATGTGGTTGTAGCTTTCGGCCATTGTAGGTGTTTACTCTTTTGTTTGTAATTATATTTTTTATCTAAAACTTCAAAGGTATCATAGTTCTTTTGATCACATGTGTTTTTCTTTGTCCCTCTGAAAAACAACCTCAATCGGGTTGACAACTATTTTGATGTTCACCTTTTATGAAGACAGTAATTGTATATTACATGAGTGTATATGGTTTGGACTGTTGACTGTCATACCAAATATATCACTTCAAAATATTTTTCACTTTATATCAAAACAGTCGACAAATTTAAGTACTACTGTTTCACTACCTTCTGATACATTTAGTTCTTTACTCTCGACTAAATCTTCTGCTTTGTCCATCTTTTCCTGAACAGCAGACATCAGAAAACCAAAGCGAAAAATGCAAGACTTCTCTGTATTGTTGTATTGTTATTTTTCTAATTCCACTCAGCACACTTTTGTTCATTTCACTTATTACAACACTTGAATTTCTCTCTGTTATAAAAACATCAATGACACATATGGGTATTTTCATTAACTTGAATTTGTAGAACATCACTTTACTATTTTAAGAACCTTGCAATTTGTAAGATAACACGTCTTTTTATCATCAGTGCAGATATAAAGACCAAAGTCACCTAAATGATAGCAGTTTTGATTAATAAAATTTATACACTTTTTAAACTATTTTAGTTGGAGAAATTCTTGGAAGGTTTTTTGTAAACTACGTGATATTACTTTCGCAAATGATAAATGGGCCTGTTGCACTATCACAAGTTACCGTGTCCGCCGATGGGTTCGGTATTGTACTGGTAAGTTCCAGTCGACAAGCCCCTTTGAATAAAATTGTGAATAATATTTCAGGTACAATATCGGAAAACGCAAATACGTATGCTTTGTTCTTTTAAAAGTTTACATGTATTGACACATAAAGTGTCATAAATTGATATTCGAATACGGCATATTTTTCTAGTCAAAATCATTTGAAGTTATTTACTACATTCCATGTTGATTACTACAGAAACGTATTGATGCCACATGAAGAAAATAATATCCGTAATTATGAGATAATATCTCAAAATTATGAGATAATTATGCCATAAATATGAGATAACATCTCATAATTATTAGATATCATTTCAACACTAAGATATTATCTCATAATTATGAGATAATAAGTCATAATTATGAAATAGTTATCTCATAATTCTGAAATATTATCTCATAATTGTGAGATACTTTTTAATTATTATGCGTTTGTATATCAAATTTTTGAGATAATTATCTCATAATTTTGAGATAATTATCTCATAATTATGACACAGTTATCTCATAATTATGAGGCATTATCTCATTACTATGAAATAATATCTCATCATTATGAAAATATCTTATAATTATGAGATAATTATCTAAACATTTTGAGATTATAACGTATAATTATGAGATAATTATCTCATTATTATGAATTATTATCTCACAGTTATGAGATAATATCTCACAATTATGAAATATTATTGTTACATTATTTTATTAACAACTCGTCCTAGGCCACTTGGTGAAATTCACTGAAATTTTCACAGAATGTTAAGTTCATATCACCATTGTGCAACGTCTTTTGAAAAATTTTTTTTGATTTAATTTTTTATTTTTTCTAGATTTTTTATTTATAGAATCAAATGGGGAAGTGGGGGTATATGTTTGTGAGCTTTGCTCACAGTTTTTCTTTTTGTTAAATGCCTGTTTACTATTGGTGATTTGCCAATTACCGAATATTACCAATTTTTTCCGTACTTTAAAATTTCTCTCAATTAAGGACAAGTCGTCACATTTACTGAAGAAGCCCTCATAAATCAGCACCCTGACATATGGAATCTGTTCAGATGTATAACAAAACAAATTTACACATAAAAGGGTGGTGATATTTTGATAAAGTTCATCAAAAACCGTACAGATCAAAGGAAAACAAATTGAAATTTTGTGTAGTTTACGTTTGAAACCTCCGAGTTTTTCTGAGGTAGAGTTGCTTAAATTGGCATAAGTGAGTAAAACGCGAGGTCAAATTCGGCAACTCCGTTTGGCAAATGGACTATTCAGATTGCTAGATATTTATATGCATATATAAAAGTGACAACAAAAGTCCGAAGCGATCAGAGAGAGAGACCATATAGAGAACACACAACCCAACACAGAACATTTTATGCAAACCGTCATATTCCCGACTTGGAACGGCCATTTTACAAATAAAGTTAAACCAGGTTTAATGATGCATCAACCTCCCACTTATATGACGACTTTCTATAGGTTCTGTGCGCCCAGATTGTGTTAAATGTCAAAGCCATTATTTTGTCAAAAGATTGCCTTGCGTCATCATACAGGTAAAATGTTTATGTCGTTCGATGTACAAGTCACTCATAGACAACCCTCAATAGAAAAAGCTAAAACTTAAACAAAACCGTCTTCAATAAAATTAGAAATTGAAATTAAATATTTAATCAAATCTGGATATCGTCCAATGAATTTCTTGATACAATTAATCTGCATTTATCGATGCCCTAATTTAAAAACTTACTTATTAAAGTGAAAGTCCGCAAATTTTTACTTTTTACCTAATTCGATACACTTTATATCGAAAATGCTTCATGCAAAATTACAGTGGTGTATCTTTTTTTATTAACGGAGATATTTACAGTTAAAAGTTCACCGTAGTACAGTTATGGGTATCGCCATTTTGGATCGGAAGTGACGAAATATTGATACAGATTATTATAATTTGTATCACTAACAATAACGGAGAAGACACGATTCAGAGAAAGGATGCTGGGTAATCATGGGTTTGACCAAGAACCGGATAAATTTTCAAATTTAATATACCAATAGATATTCAAATTAGTGATATGATCGTGAGCATG
>MJUU01046943.1:34569-51034 GCA_002080025.1 Modiolus philippinarum | reverse complement strand
TATCTAATCCACTGACAATGTAAGGTATTTTGTCGCGTTCATTGACAATCAATTTAAAAACAAGAAACTATGAATTACTTTTAACATATTGTATTGTTCAAATGAATAACAATAGGATGAAACCATGTTAAACAACTTAGAAACAAAATAAAAATGGTATAGCTGGCCACTATTAAAAGGTAAAAAACACAAAAATAAACAAATTAAAAAACATAAAAAAATGAAAACAATATAAAGAAGGGAAGACTGCCCAACGTTTCGGCCGTATGGCCTTCGACTAGGGGACTACCTCAAAGCACACACTGATATAGTTATCAAAGCTGCAGACAAAGGAGGTGCCGTAGTCGCCTGGGACTCTCAGTGTTATGTGGCTGAAGGGGATTTTCGACTTTCGGATTCTCATTTTCAAAAAAACTAAAATCTAACAACAAGAAAGAAAATCAGAAAATTGTTAAAATTTTCATAAAGACATCCATAGAGAAGCAGGATTTACCAGATGAAGCGTATAAATTGGTTGTTTCCCAGCCAAGAACCTGACGTTTCTATATGCTCCCCAAAATACATAAATTGGGGAATATTGGTAGACCTATAGTTTCAGCTTGTAGCTGTCCTACCGAATACCGAATATACATTTTTATATTTAAGCAACTTAGAGTTGTCTTTTCCTGAACTTTGACATGTAACTTGTTAATCAATGAGAATCGGAAACTACATAACCAAAGAGTATGAACAGAAATATTATTTTGAGGAAGTGGAAGATGATAATTAATTAAGGGGGAAATGATTAACCGTTTGTATCGAAATCACGGTATTTTGGATGACTGTTTGCCTCCGTAAGGCCGCTATGGTTAGCTCCTGCTAATGACTATTTTCCTTTGTTTTTACTTTCAAATTTCACGATTTCAGAATTGATTTTCTAACAAGCAAAACTCCTCCGCTGAGTTGAAGAACCAAATAATTATAACATGTATCACGATATCTATGATATGGTAATGAAAGTAGATTGGGGCAATACGTATCATTTGCCTAAAAGATTGAATCGTTTCTCCTATATAATTAATATTATCTGCACTTACTACATATGCAGTATCAAAATTCACAGTAACTTCGGTATGTTGTTATTTATAACCACTGGGCTGATGCCTCTGCTCGTGGACTGTTAGTCCACATGGGTATTGACAAACATAGTAGCCAGTACTTCGGTGCTGGCCCGAAAACCGATTTTAATTGGAAACTTGCAATACATAAATTTTGGAACATCTTATTTAAAACTAAGGAGTATCTTCCTCTTGCATAGCTCTGTCCTTTCCTCTTGCATAGATCTGTCCTTAGATGATTTTGGCTTTTCTATTGAGATCCCATTGGTTATTTATTCTCTATAAGTTTTTACACGTATTTCTGTTTATTAATGTTTTGATATTACTCTGCACTGAAGAGAATGCGCATATGCGGAAACAAAATTTACATTTACTTAATTTGCTAATGATACTTAACAAAGTACCGGAGTTACTGTGGATGTAGTTTCTGCGTATTGCCATTTCGACAACTTATGTCTCTTCAGCGTAGATGAATCAAAATGTTTGGAAATTCATGAACCGAAACATGTGTAAAAAGCTGATAGATAACAATTGACCGATAAGATCTAAACAGAAAAGCAAAAATCAGCTCATGACGGTAATTCATTCTATTACGTATTATTCGTATTTATAAACTCATTATCACTCCGTTTTATGAAGGTGAATAATTTTTACAATTAGATTATGGAAAAATCCAGCAGCGACCAAAGTAATGCAGGAGATGAAGACTCCAAAAGAAATACATATGAAATTCCAGATAACAACCAGGTAAATTTTTTCAATCATTTTCAAATCTGTTTTTATCTTTTTTCCGTGAGAGTTGAGATGATCATAATTGTGATAAACCATGTTGCTGCGATATTCCTTAATCAGAACCCAGGAACAACGGCAGTAGAATACCGAAGGAACAAAGGGGTGAAATTCACAAAAATCGAAGTCCAAAGACAGGGCAAAAACGAGAACACAGAAAACAATGACGTTAGACACAAAAACAATGACGCCAGACAGACACAAAGCACAGAACCAGAAACCACAACATTCAGAACAAAGGCACTCACAGTGTGAACTCAAGTGAAACTGAGAGTGACATCAGGTGCTCCGGAAGGGTAAGCATGTCCTGCTCTGTTAACAGCACCCGTCACACTGTGGGTGATTCAATCCGGGAAAACGTCAAAGCCGGTAGTCAAATCCGGGAAGACGTGAATCTAGCTGAAAATGTCCACTTTCATTTGGGACACTGACACGTCATATCCTTCAACGATGCCACGGCGACGGCCACAGAATTTCCCGAGGGATGAAATTAACAAAGGTTGAACAAATCCCTGACTAAGCAGCTTTTGGGACAGTGTCCCCGCGCTGTTCAAAAAATCACTGTACAAACCACAAGCTCGACAGCAACGAATCAACTGTGAAACGTACACTCCATAGGCTGGAGAGGTAGGTATATTGCTGCCAAGAAAGGGAAAGTTCACAATGGGGAAATTAAAATCATCACGCCCGCCATATAGCCCAGATCCCAAACGTCCAACCCCGTCAATATACAACAAAAGATCCAGGCACGAAGCCGAAGCAGGCGCCTCAGCCGTTTCTCCAACTTCAAGCTCACTTGGACAGATCCGATGCAAATAATCCCCAAATTTAGGACCATTAAGAGAAAGAATCATGTCACCTATGCTAAATTATAATAAAAAGCAACTTTGTATTGTCGGTAGATTAGCTTTGGTTAGCTAGGTAGGAGGAGTCCGGGAAAAATTGATTCTCCTTGACCTTCATAGACTCATGACTTACTCAGGGTCAAGTTTTTGCATTTAACTCCAAAAATACTAGATTAACTTTGCCTTGGAGGTTCTTGATTGAATTTGATTTACTTTTCTTTTGTTTAAGATTATGAACTGAGATGAATGCAAGATCTAAAATTATCGAATTCTTGAAATAATAATATATATTAATCTATAGATATGTAGACGTTTTTTCATTGGAGAGAAGTAATAGTATTTTAAGTGCCAAAACAATGACACAAATAAAGTACCTGTACCGACTCACTGTTATTATCATTGGTTATTATTGGCCATTTTTTGTTCTTTCTTTTATTGATTTTTTTTCCAAAACGATTAGGGTTATATGTTATGTATTTTATCCCAATTAACCTTCTGTTTATCTACTGAATTATTTTCCCCTTCTGTACTTTACAGAACAATATCCACTGGTTTTGTTTTCGATGGTCCTAAGTTAAATATGCAAGTTCTATCAACTGCAGCACCGTGGCGTTTAGACTTAATAATGGTCTGCATNAACCTTCATCTTCTATAGTTTTGGAAATAATAGATGAAAAATACGAAAATTTAAAAAATTCGGTGAAAAAAGGGCAATAACTCCTACAAGGGTTTATGCATTTTCTTCAAAATTTCAGGGTGGGTAGATCTTGATATGCTGAACATTTTTGCAATTTACTCTTGACCTCTATCTGTTATACTTTTTGAAATAAAAAATAATAAATGCACAAATTTTAAAAATTTTACGGAAAAAGGGCAATAACTCCAAGACGGGTTTTCGGATTTTCTTCAAAATTGCAGTGCAGGTAGATCTTGCTATGTTGATCACTTTTACCCCATGTCAGATTTTTGATATCTGTAACGGTTTTCGAGTTATTGGCCAAAAACTGCAATTTACCCTTATGTTCTATTTTTAGCAACGGCGGCCATGTTGTTTGACCTACCGCCTAATCGAACACAATTTTGAGAAGCCATACTCTGGTGATGATTCAGGCAAAGTTTGGTTACATTTGGCCCAGTGGTTTCAGAGGAGAAGATTTTTGAAATTGTTGACAGACAGACAGACAGACGGACGGACGACGGACGACGGACGACGGACGCATAGCGATGGCAAAAGCTCACATGGCCTTTTAGGCCAGGTGAGCTAAAAAGGTAAATCTGTCAACAGAGATACCTTATGATGACATACCAAAACTTGATGAAAACCAAAAACAATTGTTGGAAGGAGAGATAAGTCTAGATGAACTTACTTCTGCGTTAAAACGTTCTAAAAATAACAAAAGCCCTGGTTCAGATGGATTTACAGCCGAATTTTTTTAATTTTATTGGATAGATATTGGTAAATATGTTCTAAGGTCTATTAATTATGGCTATCAAAATAATAAAATGTCTGTTACACATATACAGGGGGTGATCACTTGTATTCCAAAAGAAGATAATCCGAAACAATTTCTAAAAAATTGGCGACCAATTACATTGTTAAATTGTACATATAAATTAGCTGCCAGCTGTATAGCGGAGAGAATGAAATCTACTCTTTCGTTTTTAATTAACAGTGATCAAACCGGCTTTATGCCAGAGAGATATGTTGGTGAAAATTGTCGCTTAATTTATGATATTTTAAATTATACTGAAGAAAAAGATATACCAGGCATACTCCTTCTCATTGATTTTGAAAAAGCTTTTGATTCTATTTCTTGGTCATTTTTGTATAATACCCTTAAGTTTTTTAATTTTGGTGAATCCATGATAAATTGGGAAAAACTTTTTATAATAATATTACTTCTGCAGTTTCACAAAATTGTTGTTTGTCAGAATTTTTTATTGTAGAACGAGGCTGTCGACAAGGAGACCCTTTATCTCCTTTTATTTTTTTACTTTGTGCCGAAATATTAGGTATTTTAGTCAAGAAAAATGAGGATATAAAGGGTATAACAATAGATGACACAGAGTATGTATTATCTCAATATGCAGATGATACGTCAATGATACTAGATGGTTCACCGGAATCACTTGATGCATCACTTCGTACTCTCCAGTTTTACGCTGAAATCACAGGACTCAAAATAAATATTGAAAAAACAAGTGTAATATGGATAGGTAGTAAAAAACACTGTCAATACCAAATATGTGTAAAGTGGGGAAATGGGGTTCCAGTAAATTTGAGATGTAAGTTTTATGTTTTCTGTTGATATTGATGATATATTTAATTTGAATTATAAACCAAAAATAAAAGATATAGAAAACATTTTGACGAGATGGTCAAAACTACACCTCACACCATTTGGGAAAATAACTATTGTCAAGACTCTTATAATTTCTAAATTAAATCATCTTTTTTTGTCGATCACATCACCAGATGATTATATGCTGAGGGAGCTCAATAGCATAATTTTCTCATTTGTTTGGGATAATAAACCAGATAAAGTAAGGAGAGATGTTAAATGTCAAACATATAATAAAGGGGGGCTACAAATGGTAAATATGTATGCTTTCATTCAGGGACTAAAACTAACATGGGTAAGACGGTTATTCCAGTCAGATGCAAAATGGGTTGAATTATTTGAATATTCTGAGAAAATTGATCTGATACAGTTTGCTTATTTGGGACCAAAATAGCATTCTAATAATAAATTGTGGAATGAAGTATATGATGCATGGAATTGTTTGAAGAAAATTAGTATACCAAAACATGCTAGTGATATACCTTTTTCGTCTTTATGGAGGAACAACAATATAAAAGTTGATATAAAAGTGTGTTCTATAAAGATTGGGCGAAAAGGGGGATCTTGACAATCAATGATATTATAGACGTTCAGAGAAATATTATGTCGCTTCAAGAATTTAAGATAATTTACAATTTTCAACCCATATTTACTCTCTACTTTGGATTAGTAAAATCAGTAAAATAATTATCAGTACTTTTAATATTGACCTTCAATCAAAGGAATGTCAACCATATTTACCATTTAATATTGGAATTTTTTTTCATCGGAAAAAGGGTTCAAAAGATATGTATAAAATACTGAATTCAAAAGAGGTAAACATTTTTGGAAAACAAAAGTGGGATCAAATAATGGCACATAACATGTTAGACTGGAAAAAAAGTATATCTACACTGTACTAAATATACAAAAAATACTAAGCTTAACTGGTTGCAATATAGAATAGTACATCATATATTAGCAACAAATACTTTTTTATTCAAGATAAAAGTGAAAAATTCAGATGTTTGTACCTTTTGCCATGACGAGCCAGAGACCATTCAACATTTATTTTGGGGTTGTCATAAGATATCAGAATTACGGATTTAGTTGAATCGGTGGATTTATGAGATGACAAATATAGAAATTCCTTTGAATATGGAAATAATATTGTTTGGAACATTATCTATACATGGTTTGAATTTTGTGAAAAATAAGATAATTTTACTTACCAAATTTTATATTTATAAAGAAATTAAACGATGGCAGGATTAACTTCTTCGCTGTGAAGAATTTTCTAAAAGAAAACTTAACTTTGGAGAAATATGTTTCCTTTGGACACTTCAACCCAGACTATTATGTAAAATACTGGAACCCCTGGAGCCAAATTCTAGACCATTAAAATGGTAATTCGCGTAATATTTACTTAACTGCCTATCTACATAGTATATAGATCCTTTTATTAATATAATTTCTGCTGTAGTGGGATAAAGTGATAGTTTTCTTATCATCATCTTTCTGTATTTCTTGATGTACATGTGTCATTGTATTGGTAAATATGAAGTTATTCATTAAATTCATTAAAAAAATTTTTTTTAGTAGTTTCATAGGACTTTGAACACTTGTTTTTTTTGTTGCACAATTTCATCACTTGTTTGAGGTTTAACCCACCATTTCTTTTGAAATGCCTGTCCCAAGTCAGGACCATTGATATTGACAGATTTTGTCGGTGATTTTGTTTTCTGTGTTGTCTTGTATATCACATTGTTTTTGTACCCCGCTTAAGTGATCATGGTGTCCGTTTGTCTGTCCGTTCGTCCGTCCGTCCACCATAACGGTACAAACTTTACGGCGTATACTCTTCCAGAGCACTAAGTGAAATTCATTGAATGTTCTAGGGTACATTGCCATTGTGTACCAGATATTTTAAAATTTGAAACGTCGGCAAACGAAAACCGAATCAAGAAAGAGAAAAGGGGGAATTCTAAAATCATAGATAAAAAATCACGGCAATTCATATCCAACACGAATAAAGACAAAACAAATAACAAAAAAATTGATATAATTTGATTTTTTTTATTATTTTGAATCTTTATTTCTGGTATCAAATTTGGGAGCAGGGGTTTATATTAGTGAGCTTAGCTCACATTATTCTAGTTGTTTAGTTTTGTCTTTGTCGATGATGTTTGCGATACGGATTTTCCGTTGTGATGTCTATGTACAAAGAGATAAATATATTTTTTCAAACATTCAGTTTGATCTTGATTGAGGGTTAGAGAAGTAACATGTAACATGGATTTGGATTGGTTTTGTCATAGGGTTTGAAAATGACATTTACCAGTCAGCTACCAAACAGATCTTTCACAAATTATTTTACTTTGTACCATCGTCGGTTACCCAAGACCGATTACGCTACGTTCCTCACTCCATCAAGTTTGGTAATGTTTTGACCTCACTCCATCGCCCGTGGGTCAATACATTACCAATCTTGATGGAGTGAGGAACGTAGCGTAATCGGCCATGGGTTACCGACGATTACTTAATAAATACTCGAATGAACATTTCACCGTCTTACGACTATTGTTTAGTTGCTACCGAACATTACTGCAATGGATGGGGAGATTTGGCGCACCATTAAACCAGTGTTTAAAATTCCTGTACCAAGTGAGGACAACTACGGTCTACTATTTTTCAGTGAATTTCCACCTGCTTTGTTTGTTTTTTTTTTTGTTTTTTTTTGTTTTTTTGTTTTGCCCTTGGACTTCGGCTCTTGACAATTCTGTTCGGTAATTTTGCTATTACCCCCCTCTGGTAATAGTTTAATAACAAAATCTTCCAAAGTAAAAAGTTTTGATTTAACTATGACATTTTCAAACTATAACAAAATGATTCAACATGACTTTTAGACCTTCATCTTTCTAATCATTAACCATAATCGTTCATTTTACTAAAATCTCTTCCACAAGGAATTAAAGAAAATACCTTTAATGTCTTTCATTATATTATCTGGAGGTAGTCAGGACAGTTATCACTGTAAAGATATTAGTAGTTCAATGGTTTTAATCATATTAATTCTTCCAATATACTAATATGCGAATTCTCTGAAGCACCATACTTTCAACAAAGCCTGATATTTAAAAAGAATTTTTGGAAATTTATTATTGTTATATTTCGTTTCGCAGGCTAACCATAAATTCCTCCCCCCCAAAAAAAATCCATAACATTTTTTTTTTCCAGACAAATTTTGTTCATGCTACTCTTTTTTTGAACCAGCCCTTATGGCTTCTGTTTTATTAACAATTATCCCACAAATAACAGTTTATTTGTCAAACTAGGACGTAGATCATTTTTTGCATAAATAAACAATCACAGGTCTTTTTGACATGGCTCCTGTGAAAACGTTTCACAATTTGCTTCTATATTTGGTATCCAGTAATTTTAAAATGTGTAGATGTGCATAATATACTGCAGTTTTGATTGATCAATGATGTAGAGTTTTTTTAGCAGTATTGTAAATTGTACATTGAAAGAACTAGTACAGGCATCTTGATTTAAACTGCATCATATAATTCTTGATATCTCATATGATTCATTGCATTGATTATTTGATTTGCATACGATACCCATCAGTATATATAAAGCATTTGGGAGTAGGAATATTTGAGTTTTATTTCACTATAGGAGATTATGTTCAAATAACTCTTTACAAATAGCTAAGCAATTAATAGAAATGGTTGATTTGTGCTTACTTTAACCCTATTTTGATTAAATAAACTTTGTATGCTGGCAAAGACCATTTTAAGCGTATTAAACAATGACAAAAAAAAAAGGAAATTTTGTATTTTCTATGGTGCGTAGATTTTTGTAGGAGCCATTCATTAACTTACTTTATATTGCCCTTTAAGAATCATTTGTCCCTTGTGGAATAATTTGAAGTTTCGGTCCGAACTATGGCACGCCAAAGCCACAAAAATGAGATAAAATAGCATTATCTCAGGTAATGCTGTCTTATCTGAATTTTTGTGGTTTTGGCGCACATTATCAGACATGTATTTTCAGGTTTCCTCATTACCTCCTGATAAGTACTTTTAAATATTTTATACATAGGTCTCTATGCAATCTATATGGTAATGATGTTTTATCTCAAGATAACATAGCATTATCTGTTAATACATTTTTTTCTGCATTTTTGTGGTTTTGGCGTGCCAGCAAATGTATTATCTGTTTTCTAATATCAACCAATCAGACGTAATATCTGTGGGAAACTGTATTATATGACTTATGTAACTGTATTATCTGATTTATGTTGAAAGCAATCAGATGTAGATAGATAAATTTCAATAACTTATTAAATTCAATCTTTTTACATCAAATTATCTTTTCTGAAAAACTATGTAATAATTTTAGAATTGTAACATAATTTCTTTTCTTTTTCTTATCCATTTGCCATTTGTAACGAATTTTGTAATATTGTGTGCATATATTATTCTGTATTTTCTCTTTGTCGTTGTAAAATTAGTTTATGTGAATAAAGTTTCGTCAATATATATATAAAATTACAATATCACAATATATCATCGGTTAAAATTACCTGTTTTGACATTCACTTACCTGTGATCGTTGCATGAATGTATATTCTATGAAATATAACTCTGATATTCAAGATTCTTTCTTCACTTCATACAGGGATGACCATTTCTTTTAACTGTTAACGACCTTTTGATGGGAATTGCTGTTGCGTTGCTACCGAAGACTGCCACAATGGATGGGGAAACCCGGTTAAACCCACCATTTCTTTTGAAATGAATGNCTGATGAGGAATAAATTTCCGAAATGGCCATACAGCTCATTAAAATCATTGCAGTTGAAGTTAACATATGTGTTATGGTCTCATGTTCATTTACTCCATATCCTTTCGTAAAATATTGCATAAAACATCACTTAAATGGATCTTGAAAAAAAATAAGTAATTGTCAGATTGAATCTGAAGTGTAAATTTGAGATATATAATGTATATTCTTTTTATTTTTATCTTTATCATGTGTATGGAATGTGTATCTGCATGAGGCAGTCTTTTTATTTGTACGTTTTGTGTTTATTTATCAAGATTACGTTGTTATTTATTTTTTTAATATTAGAAGTTTAATAGCTCTTGTGCGCTCATGTTTGCTTGTTAATTTGTACAAGCTATGACTTTAAAAATACCACTTACTTATTTACTGGATGTTTAATTCATTGAAATGGGGGGGGTATGGAAATCTTTCAAACTTTTGTCTATTTCTTGCAGGATCTAAGCAAAGTCTGTTTTTCTATAATAGTTTACCATGCTAACTTTAATTAAACCTTAATTATTTATTTATTTATTATTCAAGGACGTCCGAGACCAGGAAGTAAATTTTGTTTCTCACAGAACACTCGGATGAAAATAAGTGAGAATGTTAACAGTGATAATGAATCTATGGTATTAATAAAATATATATTAAAGAATATATCAAGTGTACACTTTTCACATTTTTAAATCTTTTAGTTGCTAGTAGTCAAGGAATCGTTTTCTTAGCAAATAAAATTGCATGTAACAGATTAAGACGGATGTTCTTCAATGGGCACAATAAATTATTACATACGGATCGGACATCTATCATAAGATAGTTCATTACCTGTTAACAGATAAAAAAGTTCATTACCAGTTATGATAAGCAATTTCATTACCTATTACCTCCAGGAAAGAATGTTTTATCTCTTTATTGCATAGAGACCTATGTTAATTTTTTTCCCTATTTAATTATCAGGAGTTAACGATATTTTATCTGCGCCGAAACCACAAAAATACAGATAAGATAGCATTACCTGAGATAATGCTATTTTATCTCATTTTTGTGGCTTTGGCGTGCCATACCGAACTCTGATATTCAAGATTCTTTCTTCACTTAATACTGGGATGACCATTTCTTTTAACTGTTAACGACCTTTTGATGGGAATTGCTGTTGCGTTGCTACCGAAGACTGCCACAATGGATGGGGAAACCCGGTTAAACCCACCATTTCTTTTGAAATGAATGTACCAAAACAGGACCTTTGCGGTCGACAATTTTTGCCGGTGGTTTCCACCTGATTTGTCTTTTTGTCTCATGAACTTCGGCTGTTGACCATTCTGTTTGATAATTTAGTTATTACCCTATTTCGAAGTTCACAATTTTCTCCTGTCATACTTACTTTTCTCTATGTATAGAACCGCACATAAAATCATAAATTTGCACATTTTGTAACACAAAGGGTTTAATTTTCTGCTGTCGGATACAGATGACTAGGCGTAGCAATGGTGCATAGCAATTCTTTACAAAGCCTGTTTTTTTATGAGGATATATTTTTGTCAATGGTTTGCTGTCTTTATAAGATGTTGCTAAACAAGGGGTCGTCGATACAATTAAATTTTATCTAAATATTGCTTTCTCTATTTTCTGAAGACCCTCTTGAATTTTTGAATGTCGCTTGAATTATTCGTTTACTTTTGACTTCGATTTTAACTTTAAGACGAATTCAAAATAAAATATTCATTTCAATCTTTCACTCTGTATTCATCGTGATAAATGATTCAATTCTCTAATACTATACCATTTTGCTGTTTTCATCACGAGCATTTGTAGGATTTTGACAATATTTTTTTCTGTATTAGGTTAATGAAAGGTTAGGAGACCACGGTTCTGTACAAGATGTGAACACCAAAAGTAGTTCTTATGAAATCGAAGACCAGGTTTGTATATGTTATCTGGATTTTGACATCTGTAAATCGTAAAATATCATCCCATGAGCCAGAATATGATGCACAGGGGCGAGTGAGCGCAGCGAACGAGCCCCAAGCTTCATATTCTGGCGAGCGGGATGATATTTTACAATATTCAAGCTTTCAAAATTCAGATAACTTGTTTATCGCCTTTTATTTCTTCTAGTTTATTAGGTTTTGTACCAAATTTTCCCAAGGTGGCACGGGAAATGAGGTTCATTCCCTTTTTTTACAAAATGAGGAATGTTTTGTAGGTATTTTAAAAATGTGCAGTATTTTTTGTCGGCTAACGTTATTAAATTTAGAAATGCTATGATCGAACCATGTAACATATCGAAATAAAGTCGGTTTTACAAATGCAGAACCTCTCCATTGTTTACATTTACTTTCCAGTTCCTAGGCACTTTTATGACGTCACTGTAAACAAAATGGTGGCTCTGCTGAAGTTATCAGCGACCTAGTTTCGGTACTTTTTCGAACGTCTCGTTTGTATTTTTTTGTATTGGTGACGATAAGTTGTATACAAAATTGAAAACAGAAAATATAATAAATTCTTTATCTAATTAAGATTTGTTTCTTGCGAAACGGATAAAAAGGATATTGCTTGTCAAAGGTTAGGAGAACTTCCTTGATAACTCCAGGTCAACCTCTTGATAAGTTCGGGTCAATCGGATATGGTTTTTGCGGAAGTGCTCTGCAGGCTTAAATAGGCGCAGGGAAAGTATCATAGTTCATTGAAGACATCGTGTAGTTTAAATGTTTTATGAAGTATTTCGGGAGGGGGCAATTTTATCACAGACAATTACTTAGTTTGTTAATTTAAGGATTGGTCAACGAATCCTCTAGCCTATCTTCCAAAGGTTGTCATACGAACCCAAAGTTAAAAGGGTATAGTTTTCTGGTTGTCGATAACAGCATACAGTTGAATTAAGATCTTGTATCATAATTTAAGAATATTTACAGGATGTATTTTTATATAATGTACTGTTTTTATTACCATATATTTCTATACAAGATGAATATATCGATTTTTCGTTATTTCTTATGGAAGTGTTGATATCGTCTGTTTTCTTTGTCGTTCTGTTGTACGGGGATGGTCGAAGATGATATTCCGTAATGTTTGGCAAAAAATCATCATGTTTTGCAGTAGACACTGGTAGTATCAGTGAGAGGACTGTAATCTTGTAAAATCTTCGGTCATCGAAACCCAAATTCTTAGCGATATATCAGATGCCGATAATGACTTAAAGAAGTTGGCAAACGACAGCACACCATCGAAATAACATGAGATTGGATGACAAACCAATGGCTTTTTGGTTATCCCGGATAAGACAGCCTCAAGGAAGACATCAACTAAAACATATTTAAATATTTTCTTTATAAGGTCCAAATTCAAAATTGACTTTTGAAAACTCGACACAATAAACTACACATCAAAAGAAATTTTCTAAAAGTTTTGATTGCTTTTAGGGATTGTGACCCCTCTCGCTTTTTAAGGGGCAAAAAGGGCCAAAATAGGATAGTTTCATATATTGTGCTGTAGAATATTTATTATGTATTGGATTTTAATGGGGTTTCTTCTAGTGTGCTCCTGAGAAAATTTCCAATATGCCGTTTATTAGATAAATTGGGTCCAAAAGGGGAACTCAAAAATTTTTTTTTAATTTTTAGTCAGATTTTGAAGTGGATTTTGATGCAGTTTTTTTTTTCAATGAATTTCTTATGGAAAAATTATCATAGCTTTCGGTAATATGTCAACAGATTTGTTAAAATCTTACTGATTGTGAGCCTTAAGGAATCAAAAGGCCTGATTTTTATGTTCACTAGGCTTTCTTAATGTCCAGCTAATTACTGTGTCAAACTCCTTATTATTTCCCACTTATTACTGTTTCAAGCTCTTTACTGTGTCCACATTTACTTTAAATTACATTTGTTCAAACTTCAATGGTCGACTTGCTATGGTCGTATTATGTTGCGCTCAGCGTAGCCCTTTAAATTTGATAATGCGATTCAGCAAGGAATTTTGTTTCCTGGTTATAGAATATCAGTCCAATAATTCAGTTACATTCACATATTGGAAATTGGAAATCTATTACTATTTAATAGTAAATATAACCATTTAAACAACTCATAAGGGGTTGCTCTAGTTAAAAGAATTCAGTATTAAAATATTAAACAAGCAACATGTATTGAAGGAACATACACACCAACATAATAAACATCAATTCCAAAAAAAATTTAATAATAATAATAATTCCAGGCACAGAGAACTTTTTTCTTGGCAAATCACTTTTACTAACCCTCATATCAGCCTCAAAGTGGAATAAAAACACATTTAAATGTATTTATTTATTTTAGGCGTCACCAAGATGCTTTATCTAATTAATATTTGTTTCTTGCGAAACGGATAAAAAGGATATTGCTTGTCAAAGGTTAGGAGAACTTCCTTGATAACTCTAGGTTAACCTCTTGATAAGTTCGGGTCAACCGGATATTGTTTTTGCGGAAGTGCTCTGCAGGCTGAAATAGGCGAAGGGAAAGACGATAAAAGTATCATAGTTCATTGAAGACATCATGTAGTTTAAATGTGTTGTGAAGTATTTCGGGAGGGGCCAATTTTATCAAAGACAATTACTTAGTTTGTTAATTTAAGGATTGGTCAACGAATCCTCTAGCCTATCTTCCAAAGGTTGTCATACGAACCCAAATTTAAAAGGGTATAGTTTTCTGGATTCTTTTCAATTTTGAAGATACTGCAAGACTGGTTGTCGATAACAGCAAACAGTTGAATTAAGATTTAAGAATATTTACAGGATGTATTCTTGTATAATGTACTGTTTTTATTACCATATATATCTATACAGGATGAATATATCGATTTTTCGTTATTTCATGTGGAAGTGTTGACTTTGTCTTTCTGTTGCACTGGGATGGTCGAAGATGATATTCCGTAATGTTTGGCAAAAAAAATCATCATGTTTTGCAGTAGACACTGGTAGTATCAGTGAGAGGACTGTAATCTTGTAAAATCTTCGGTCATCGAAACCCAAATTCTTAGCGATATATCAGATGCCGATAATCACTTACAGAAGTTGGCAAACGACAGCACACCATCGAAATAACATGAGATTGGATGACAAACCAATACCTTTTTTGCTTATCCCGGATGAGACAGCCTCAAGGAAGACATCAACTAAAACATATTTAAATATTTTCATTATAAGGTCCAAATTCAAAATTGACTTTTGAAAACTCGACACAATAAGCTACACATCAAAAGGAATTTTCTAAAAGTTTTTGATTGCTATTAGGTATTGTGACCCCTCCCGCTTTTTTAAGGGGCCAAATAGGATGTTTTCATATATTGGGCTGTAGAATATTTATTATGTATTGGATTTTAATGGGGTTTCTTCCAGTGTGCTCCTGAGAAAATTTCCAATATGCCGTTTATGAGATAAATTGGGTCCAAAAGGGGAACTCAAAAACAAGTTTTTTTAATTTTTAGTCAGATTTTGATGCAGTTTTTTTTCAATGAATTCCTTATGGAAAAAAATTAGCTTTCGGTAATATGTCAACAGATTTGTTAAAATCTTACCGTTTTTGAGCTTTAAGGAATCAAAAGGCCTAATTTCTATGTTTACTAGGCTTTCTTAATGTCCAGCTAATTACTGTTACTGTTTCAAGCTCTTTACTGTGTCCACATTTACTTTAAATTACGTTTGTTCAAACTTCAATGGTCCACTGGCTGTGGTCGTATTATGTTGCGCTCAGCGTAGCCCTTTACATTTGATAATGTGATTCAGCAAGGAATTTTGTTTCCTGGTCATAGAATATCAGTCAATAATTCAGTTACATTCAAAGATTGGAAATTGAAAATCTATTACTATTTAATAGTAAATATAACCATTTAGACAACTCATAAGGGGTTGCACTAGTTAAAAGAATTCAGTATTAAAATATTAAACAAAAAACATGTATTGAAGGAACATACACACCAACATAACAAACATCAATTCCAAAAAGAAATAATAATAATAATAATTCCAGGCACAGAGAACTTTTTTCTTGGCAAATCACTTTTACTGACCTTCATATCAGCCTCAAAGTGGAATTAAAACACATTTAAAGTATTTATTTATTTTAGGCGTCACCAAGAGACAGCATATATGAATATCCAGAAACAGGAATAATCTTAGACCAGCACCATCATGAAGTAAGTGTTTTAGTGCAGGACCTCAGAGGTAATGAGAAAAGTATGTTTTTAAGGATGTTTGCGGGTGATGTTTATGCATTTCTGCCAGATTTTCGGATTTCTCTGGTTTTACCCATTTTGAAGGTTAATAATTTTTTGCCCAGTGACATCCTAATTTTTTTCCTTAATTTCATTTTATACATTTTTTAGCATTCTGGCAAAATTATATTCAATTGGTGTTATTTTGTCACATTTTTATTGGATAAATATTGCTCATGTTAGGCCTATGAAAAATGCAGAGGAGTTCAGTTTCCCACCTTTTTTTGAAACACTCGCATCTCAAAAATTACATCGGTAACCTATAAATTTTTCAGGCTTAATTACATCCTTTTCAATTTTCTAACCAAAAATCACATTTAATTGAAATCCTTGGTTTTTTT
>MJUU01046942.1:79453-95089 GCA_002080025.1 Modiolus philippinarum | reverse complement strand
GATGAGTTGTACCGTGTAAGCTATTTTCAGGTTTGTTGCGCTACTACTTCCTGTTTACCGATACATTGGTATGTTGATACTTAGCCTAAATTAAGTTTTTTGAATAACATTAAAAGACGCAGTTGACTTTAAAGATCAGCCTTTTATTTAAACTTATTATATTGGGCATGCGGGGGTATTCATTTGTGGCCCAGTGGACCACAGTACCTCTAGTTTTCTTTGGATTCCTCTGAATGTAAGCTTTTAGCAGTATGTCCACCGATTTGATGCAGCTCTTACCATTTCCTAGCTATAAGGGGTCAAAGAGATCAAAATTGCAATCAGTAGAAATATGTGAAGTCTTTATTTTTCATTAGATTTTGATTGGATTTTTATCTTTGGATTGTTCTCATTTTAAGCTTTCAGTGATATGGCAGTATATTTTGCATTGGTCTTTGGTTTCCAAGCTATAATGGGTCAAAGGGGCCAATTTGCAATACTTCAAAATATGTGAAATCTTTATTTTTCATTTGATTTCAACCTGAGTTTTTTCTTTGGATTTCTCTTGATGGTAGTCAACAGAATTTCTTAGCTCTTACAATATCCTAGTAATAAGGGATTAAAAGAGCTAATTTTTGTTTCACTAGTTTGTGTCCAGTTAATTTCTGTGACAAGGTCCTTATTGTGTCCAGCAAATACTGTGTCCACATTCATTTTAGTTTACACTTGTTCAATTTTCAGTGGTCGACATGCTGCGGTCGTATCATGCTACGCTTGGCGTAGCCCTTTATTCGATTATGGCTTTCCATATTATTTGATTTTAATGTTGCTGATGAGAGGTTACTCCTTGAAACACGTGTACAGCATAACTAAATTTACTGTTCATTTTTGCAACTTTGGTATTTTTGTATTTTGAAACCATTGGACCGATGCCACTGCTGATGGACCAGAGGTCCCCGAGGTATTCACCAGTCCAATAGTCAGACTTGGCTGGCATGAAAATTTACCTAGAGATTTATAAAAATTTACTGTTTATCAAATTCTAACCTCTTTAAAATACTACGACTTCTGGCACTCTCTGAATGTTCTTAGTACTGGATTTGGCTTCCTATTTCGATATTTTTGTTAATTAGTACTTCTTTGTTTGCATTTTTCGATTATGGCTTTCCATATGCTACTGATGAGAGGTTGCTCCTTGAAACACGTGTACAGCATAACTAAATTTACTGTTCATTTTTGCAACTTTGGTATTTTTGTATATTCAAATGAAAGGTCATAATATTTTATTCACCAAGGATGAAGCTTGGAAACCGTACATGTCGGGAAAAATATTTTTTACATTTCGGATAGTTTACGTTGGAAACCTCATGTTTGTCGGGTCTAGAGTTGCTTGCCTTTAGATGAGTTTGTAAAATGCAAGGTCAAATTTGGGAATTCCGATCAAATTGGGAACATGGCCTGACCCATTAGGCCATAATAGAAATATAAAAACGAGGTAAAAAAAATTGAAGTGGCTATAATTTAAAAGGAAAAAAATGTACAAAATAAAAACAATATAAACTACCAAAAGGTAGGCAGAGGTGAAGTGCACATTATTTAGGCCTTATTGGCCTTAAACTAGGGGGCAATAAGACATTCAAGAATGCCACCAATTAACAATAACTGTATGGAAAACGTTTGTGTTTCTTGTGACGTTACTTACCCTTAGTTTTTATACACCACTTGTGAGGGAAAGAGATGTAATAACCTTATCGTCAGTCTGTCCATCTGTTCTTAAGAACCTTGTACCAAGTGTGACTATTCGGATATCCTATCATGTGAATGTCAGCAGTTTTGTATTGCAGCTTTTTTGGTTTGTGTTTTTGTAGTCATTATTGGGTTTCCCTTCAGCTTTGCTTGCATGTTACTGTTCAGTTTCTCCAGAAACTAAAAGTTTTCTTTTCACAGAACTTCTTCTTTTTTGCTTAGAGGCATTACCAATACTATTTGCAACACCTATATTTCAGACAAAAATAATAAAAATAACAAAATAAAATTTATCTTACATCAATAAAATTATTTGTCGTTTTACCTGCTTTACACTAGTAATACATCAAATTAAGCAATCCTACCATCATTTATTTCTGATTAATGTAGAGGTTAATGAGTCAAAACTAGCTGATTCATTAATTGACATGAACTCTTTCAAACAAAACTTCCGCCGTGCACGGTCCCGGCTTATGAATAGGCCCGCAGCATCCTCTGAGCTTGGTCTTCCTAACAGAGGACCCCGAGGGAACCCCGGGATATAGAAATAGGACCTAGTATCTCCGGCTTGCGGGGTGTGACCCCTTCTTAACGGGGGCTGACCCCGAGGGTCCCGGGATATAGAAATAGGACCCATTCCGTGGTTGTGCCGGATTAATAAATATACAACCCATCTTTCGGATGGGATGTAAACTCAGGTCCACGTGTTGGAAGAAATGCCACGCTTCCTGCACGTTAAAGAACCCTTGTAGCAAGCTTTTTTTGAGTGGTCCGTAGGTGATCGGCTACAAGGCTAAATTCTCCACCCTTTTCGATTTCACCCTACTTTTCCAGTGGCAGTCAGAATTTCCCGCCCCATGGCCCTTTCCATACCCGAAAGTGATTATTTATTAAAAAAACTTGTTCTCGTCTTGATATATCTGAAATATTGCTGAGTAGACGTTAAACAATATTCAATCAATCAATCACANCCGATTTATCGTAGCTCTTACCATTTTCGAGCTATAAGGGGTCGAAGGGGCCAAAACTGCAAACTTGCAGATTACGTAAAATTGTTATTTTTCGTCGGATTTCGATGGGATTTTTTTCATAGGATTCCACTTGATATAAGCTTTCAGGAGTATATCAATGGATTTGGTGTAGCTCTTACCGTTTTTGAGCTATAAGGGGTCAAAGAGGAACCATAAGGAGTCATAAGGGCTAATTATCATTTTCCCTAGTTTGTGTCCAGCTTATTACTGGGTCAGTCCCCTTATTGTGTCCTTCCAATTATTGTGTCAAGCTCTTTAGTATGTCCACACTCACTTTCAATTACATTTGTTCAAATTTCAGTGGTTGACATGCTGTGGTCGTATCATGCTGCGCTTGGCGTAGCCCTTTATTTTGGCATTGCTGAAATTCAGTGACTGCTAATCAGTAAACAGCAACAATCAATCCATCATTAATTCATATTGTATATCACATATGTTTTTATCATATTGTATCAAATTTGCCGATACACAATAAATTAACATTATAAATTAAAACATATTAAATTTTATATTTAAAGAATCAATAACTATATGTTATTGAAAGATTCCAGACTTGGCATTCACAGAATTTATTTACAGGACCGAGCTATTCTGATTCAAAAGTGCTTAGAAATAACAAAAACAACACTCATAATAATTCTTTTTCTATAGACAAAGATTTGATTACTTGAATCATGTCAGAAACCTTGCTGAAGATCTATGGGATAATACAGACGCTGAATCTGTGGATTCACAAGAATCAATGGAGATCCAAGTTACAGATGATAACGTCTCATTAAGACGTCCCGGCAAACATTATAGAAATCAGGTAAATGATTAGATTCATGTGATGAAGTTGATTTTCTTGTTATTCATTCTGACTAAGAGCTGTGCAATCACTGCTTATCATACATGTACAATTTTATGCCCCCGGATCTTTAGATCGGGGGCATATTGTTTTACCCTGTCTGTCTGTATGTATATCTGTCTGTCTGCAACTTTAACCTGGCTTATAACTTTTAAACCAGATGTGATACGACCTTCATACATGTATTTGGTATGTGTATTGATCATGTAAAGCTGAACACTATTATGCAAATTTCACTAAGGTCAGGTCAAAGGTCAAGGTCACAGAGGTCAAAAGGTCAAAATCTAGATTTGCTATAACTCGTTAATTTCAATTGATAGAGGCTTGATGTTAAATATGTTAATAGATCTAATAATGCTTAATACAAATCTACCAAAAATATTTGGGTCAGGTCAAAGGTCAAGGTCACTGAGTGCAAATTTGAAAACTTTAACAAAAACTTTAACATTGCTAATATCTTTTCAACCAGATGTTATGGGACCTTCATATTTAGCCTGTATATTGATCATATGAAGTTGAACACCAATATGCAAATTTAATTAAGGTCAGGTCAAAGGTCAAGGTCTTATAGGTCAAAAGGTCAAAATCTAGATTTTTTTATAGCTTGTTAATTACAATTGTTAGAGGCTTGATATTCCATATGTGAATAGATCTAATGAATCTTAGTACAAATTGAATCCATCAAAAAAAATTCTTTCAGGTCAAAGGTCAAGGTCACCAAGTTCAAATTTGAAAACTTTTAACATTGCCTATTTTTTTCCAACCAGATGTGATAGGACCTTAATATTTGGCCTTAATATTGTTTATATGAAGCTGAACAGTAATATTCAGATTTCACATAGGTCAGGTCAAGGTCACAGAGGTCAAAAGGTCAAAATCTAATTGCTAGAGGCTTCATATTCTATATGTGAATAGATCTAAAAGAGATTAGTACAAATCCACCAAAAAATTTAGGTCACTTCGAAAGTCAAGGTAACTGAGCGAAAATTTGAAAACTTTAATATTGCCTATATCTTTTCAACCAGATGTGAAAGGACCTTCATATTTAGCCTGTATATTGGTCATATAAAGCTGAACACCATCATGCAAATTTCATTACGGTCAAGGTCACATAGGTCAAAAGGTCAAAATCTAGATTTTGCTTTCAGCTCGTTAATTACGATTGCAAGAGGCTTGATATTCTATATGTGAATAGATCCAATGGAGCTTAGTACAAATGTCTACTTAACCTTAATTTCTAGTGATTGCAATTTTAGCAAGTTTGTATTGTAGACATCGTTGCTACCAGGGCATAGTGTTTCACAAACACATCTTGTTATGTTGTTAAATGTTATAAAGTTATTTTTGTTTTTTTTTTGTAATGGAGCTTTGTTGTGGAATAAAATTGGTTGTTTGAAAGGTTAATGAAAAGTATCACTTCCGTGATACTTCATGTTTACTTTAAATACAGTGGTTATAATTATGTTAATTTTCTACTTTTGTCTCTCATTTTCCAGTACCCAATCCTTCATTCTTAGCAAAACCTGTCTGTAAGATTTACATTTATATATGTATTTTTGTAGCTGATGTACTCAGAATGGTTGGTTGAAGTTCCTGAAGACTTTGAACAAGAATGGCTCACAGTGATTTGTCCTGTTGGAAAAAGATGTCTTGTGGTTGCATCAAGGGTAATGTATACTGATAAAAAAAATAAATGTCATACTTTTTATTTAATAAATGAGGTCTTTTAATGATACAGTTATGTCACTTGGTGTAGCTGATAAAAAAATTACATAGAACTAATTTCATAGATGAAATACAAGATCTATGATTGAAAATAGATAAAAGGGGGAAATAAACCAAATTGTTTCTGTAAATTCATCTTCACTGAAGATTTCTGTGGAGACTCCAAGTACCTCACTATTTTTGAGTAAAATGGAGACCAGTGATACTTTTACTTAGTATGAAAATTTTCAAGTGAACAGATTTATTTTATAAAACTATTGTTAGTGTACCGTAATTGACCGCAACATACAGAAATTCAATTTTGCTTTAGACTGTGATTATGAAATACATTTATATACTGGTTTACAATTTGATTATTTCTTATGTAATTGTTTCAGGGCCGTACAACAGCTTATGCCAAAAGTGGTTATCAAGTAAACTCATTTGAGTCTAAATTTCCTGGTGGAAATGCTGAAACAAGGAAAGGTATTTATTGAAATAGTTGTGTCGCCTGCTGTAAGCAGAGTCAACACATAGGGATTACTATCTGTCGTCTTACGTAGTCGTCATCCTGCGACTTCCGTTGTTTTTGAATCAGCAACTCCTTCAAAACTGCTAGTCCAATTCCAACAAAACTTTCAGGATATGTCGTTCACATGGTGTAGTTGTGAACCTGATACTTAGAATTTTGATTTTACAGATTTTAGAGGTTCACTGAGCCAAAATTGCTCATTTGTGAGTCTGTCTGTTTATGAATCCGCAACTCCTTCAAAACTGCCAGTCCAATTTCAACCAAACTTTCCGGATATGTTGCGTACCTGGTGTAGTTGTGCACCTGATACTTAGAATTTTGATTTTACAGATTTTAGAGGTTCACGCAGCTAAAATTGCTCATTTGTGAGTCTGTCTGTTTTTGATTCGGCAACCCCTTCAAAACTACTAGTCCGATTCCAACCAAACTTTCAGGATATGTTGTTCATCTGGAGTAGTTGTGCACCTGATACTTAGAATTTTGATTTAACAGAACTTAGAGGTTCATGGAGCCAAAATCGTTCATTTGTTAATCTGGTCTGTTAATTCACAACTTCATCATAACTATAAGTCAGATTCTAATCAAACTTACAGGATATTTTGTTCACCTGATCTAGTTGTGCATGTAACACTTAAAATTTTGATCTAACATATTTGATAGGTTCACTGAGCCAAAATAGCTCATTTGTTAATTCGGTTTGTTAATCTTCGACTCCGTCACAACTGTGTGTCAGATTCCAACCAAACTTTCAGTAGATGATTTTAATCAGGTCTGGTTATGCACATTATACTAAAAATTTCGTTTTTCCGATTTTAGAGGTTTGACAACCCAACATAACTCATTTGTTAATTCAGTTTGTTAATCTGCAAGTCCCCAAAACTGTTATACATGTACATATTCTAAAAAAATCTAGACATTCACATAATACTTCAGAGTCCGCAAAAATCGTCGGTCCTGTCGGTCCTGACCGCCAAAAAAAGGCTAGGTCCGACAAATTTATTGTTTGTGGCGGTCCTGATGCCCGGCAAAATAAAACGGCCGTTGTAGGTTACTTTACTCTCGCCGGTTTTTAGATGCATCACTCAGTACTGGTTCCGTATTTTAGATGATAAACCAGTTCAAATAACATGGCCGAACTGTAAAGCACCATTAGGGAAGCGTTTGGTGACTGCAAAGGAAAGTACCGAGGAATTGAAATGTCTAAAGGGAAAAAGACGCGATGGATCTTTCTCGAACGAATGGCAATGTGGGAAGGAATGGATACTCGCCGTACAATTATGAAACACATCCGATGTTACGTTTTAACTCCGGCAACGCTGAAATTGTAAACTTGAAAAATAAAAACGAATTTAACTGTTGACAAGAAATTAAGACTTAGTTATAATTGCCAGTTTAAGTGTCAGTGAGACCAGGGGCATTAATGTCTTCCCTATACTGCTCTAGTTGGCTATCCAGTACGAGAAACTTGTGTGAGTGAAAGTGCTACCTAAATTATGTGGCAAAACGACAAGCAAAACAAGAACCCAAAAGACCCCTGCCTACATTTCTTAGCAAATATCAAAAAGACATATTTTCAAGTTAACAAATTCACAAAATTTTGATGATTCAGATTGATTAGCTATAGTGCAGTGTACTGTAACGTCCAATGAGCAATATTTGTGCTTTATCAGGAAGTGGACAATTGATTAAGTATAAGTCAAAGAAGAAAGATGGAAGTGACAACCAGGGATACTAGTTTTGATTTTCACTGGAAAAAAAGAAGAGAAAAGGGTAGGGACAGGAAATTGAAGTTTCCATATGACTCCCAATGAGTGAAAATTATATAGAAGAGGTCTTTTTACTGCATGAAGCTTGGTATTTCTTCACACAGTTTGATTTTGGTCAACATTTCCATATTAGATCATATTATAACCTAACTAGACCAGGTATTCCGGTATTGGCCACCTGCATGGTAACAAGCCAACTTTTGTAGGACCGGCAAAAGTTTTATAGGACTGACAGAAAAACTGAACTTGCCAGTCCCGTGACCGGCAGACTAAAAAGACTTTTGTGAACTCTGATACTTCTAATTTTACAGATTTTAGAGGTTCACTGGGCCAAAAATGGTTCTTCTGTAGTGCAGGTGACACAAGTGTTCCATGGAACACTCATCAATTTTTTTATTGAAGTTCTTATACATTTTATATTGTGCTATGAAATGGACAAATTCCAGTTTCAGGTCTACTTTTCCAGTTCCTGTAATTTCCAAAGTTCTAAAGATATTACAGTGGTTTGGCTCATTCATATACATAGTTAAAATGTGTTTACTTAAATTTGTCAGCACAGAATTTTGTAATTTGATATTTTCCTCTCTAAATTTTTGTGCTATTGTTTTGGTATACTTTATTTAAATGTTTTTCAATTGTAGAATTTCAAAAGAAATGATTTTCTATTTGAAAATGAAATGTGCAGCTTACAGCTAAATTAAAAAAGAAATATTGTCTTACATTTGATTAAATATCTGCAATATGAACAGAGCAAGTACAAACATCACAAAAAAAATCACTTACATATATTTTATAAGCACAAAACTACACTTCATGCTTGCAGTACCTTAGGATTTCTGAACTTGGACATGTATTAAGGTACTTGATAATGGCAACTTTGATAGTGAGATAATAAAGAAAGAAAATGTTACAAATTCAAAAGAACAAGCTATAATAGTAGTGCAGAGACCCTTCTACCATTATTGTTTTTATTGGCATTATACCAGTTGACATGAAGTCACCATCACTTACATTGGCCGATATTTTCTATTATGATGCAAGCTTTTTATCTATTCCTTGCATGAATAGTTATTTGGGGTACATAAAGAGAGTTTGAAGCTGGAGTTAGATATGAACTAGTTGTATCGCTATTTTGGAAATTTTGTTGGTTGATTGACAAGTAATAACACATCAGGCATGGTGTACTATCATTTTTTCGACGTTTCTATTGGGTCACAGTGAGATCTCATTGGCCGTGATTAAAGTTGCCTTGTAACGGTGCTGACAAAACAGCAATGTCACAAGCAAGTAAACAAAAAACACCAGTTATACACTAAAAGTTCACTGCATTTACTTATGAAAATCATAAGAAAAATAGTTTTAGCAACTCTAGAATTATATGTCGCTGGATATCACCTCTCGTTATGTAATTTCAAATATCATGAAGTTACATAACTTTAGTTGATATCCATCGATATTCAATTCTTGGGTATAAATCTATTATTTCAATAGTGTGGATTACTAAAAATTATATTTGTCACAACAACGAAAGTCACACAGACTGTTGATGACTTGTAATTTTTGTAGACACAAATAATAAATTGTACATGCATTGTCCTTGATTTTAAGCATGTAGATGTCGAGACAGTATACTATTCATAAAAGAAGATAGTTCACCTCTCTGCTATCATGTTTTATGTATTTTTGTCTCGCCCGTGACGAAAGTCGCGGAAAGCGAGACATATGCGTGCAAAGTATGAGTCGGCGACGGCATTAACTTTTACTAAATACAAAATTTTGAAAATACTTTGATGTAGGAACATCATATTTGGTCCAGTGGTAGTACTAATCGAGTGCTACCTGACGGACATAACATCATGTGACTTTGACCTCAATTTCTCGGTCTAGTGGCCACGTTAAGTTTTTCTGCTTAAGTCCATTTCTTAATAACTAGAAGTGGTAGGTTGATAATATTTGGTCTGTAGGTTGGTCTTGGGTAGTATATGTCAGTCTGGCAGATGACTTTTGTCCTTGACCTCAATTTCACAGTCTAGTGGCCACATTAAGTTTTTCTACTTAAGTCCATTTCTCAATAACTAGAAGTGGTAGGTTGATAATATTTGGTATGTAGGTTGGTCTTGGGTAGTACATGTCAGTCTGGCAGGTGACTTTTGTCCTTGACCTCAATTTCAGGGTCTAGTGGCCACGTTAAGTCTTTCTGCTTAAGTCCGTTTCTCAATAACTAGAAGTGGTAGGTTGATAATATTTGGTATGTAGGTTGGTCTTGGGTTGTACATGTCAGTCTGGCAGGTGACTTTTGTCCTTGACCTCAATTTCATGGTCTAGTGGCCATGTTAAGTTTACAGCTTAAGTACATTTCTCAATAACTAGAAGTGGTAGGTTGATAATATTTGGTATGTAGGTTGGTCTTGGGTAGTATATGTCAGTCTGGCAGGTGATTTTTATCCTTGACCTCAATTTCACGGCCTAGTGGCCACGTTAAGTTTTTCTGCTTAAGTCCATTTCTCAATAACTAAAGTTGGTAGGTTGATAATGTTTGGCATGTAGGTTGATTTTGGGTAGTACATGTCAATCTGGCAGTAGACTTTTGTCCTTGACCTCAATCACGGTCTAGTGGCCATGTTAAGTTTTTTTGCTTAAGTCCATTTCTCAATAACTAGATGTGGTAGGTTGATAATATTTGGTATGTAGGTTTGTCTTGGGTAGTACATGTCAGTCTGGCAGGTGACTTTTGTCCTTGACTTCAATTTCATGTTCTAGTGGCCACGTTAAGTTTTTCTTCTTAAGTCCATTTCTCAATAACTAGAAGTGGTAGGTTGATAATACTTGTTATGGGTAGTATATGTCAGTCTGGCAGGTGACTTTTGTCCTTGTCCTCAATTTCACGGTCTAGTGGTCACGTGAAGTTTTTCTGCTAAAGTCCATTTCTCAATAACTAGAAGTGGTAGGCTGATAATATTTGGTATGTAGGTTGGTCTTGGGTAGTACATGTCAGTCTGGCAGGTGACTTTTGTCCTTGACCTCAATTTGAGGGTCTAGTGGCCACTTTAAGTTTTCTTCTTAAGTCCATTTCTCAATAACTAGAAGTGGTAGGTTGATAATATTTGGTATGTAGGTTGGTCTTGGGTAGTACATGTCAGTCTGACAGGTGACTTTTGTCCTTCACCTCAATTTCATGGCCTAGTTGCCACATTAAGTTTTTCTGCTTAAGTCTAATTCTCAATAACTAGAAGTGGTAGGTTGATAATATTTGGTGTTTTGGTTTGTCTTGGGTAGTACATATCAGTCTGGCAGGTGACTTTTCTCCTTGACCTCAATTTCATGGTCTAGTGGCCACATTAAGTTTTTCTGCTTAAGTCCATTTCTCAATAACTAGAAGTGGTAGGTTGATTATATTTGGTATGTAGGTTGGTCTTGGGTAGTACCAGTCAGTCTGTTAGGTGACTTTTGTCCTTGACCTCAATTTCACGGTCTAGTGGCCACGTTAAGTTTTTCTGCTTAAGTCCATTTCTCAATAACTAGATGTGGTAGGTTGATAATATTTGGTATGTAGGTTGGTCTTTGGTAGTACATGTCAGTCTGACAGGTGACTTTTGTCCTTGACCTCAATTTCACGGCCTAGTTGCCACGTTAAGTTTTTCTGCTTCAGGCCTCGACAATACCGTTTGTCCGATTGACCGGGAGAAGTGGTTACGTCTGTCGGACAAGTGAAATTCAGAAGTCACTTGTCCGCCGGGACAAGTTAAAATTTTTGTCAAACTAGGACTTCAAATCCCCCACAACGATGCGTAATGAGAAAATTCATTTATATTCCTCTAAAAACAAAATTTTATTTTTATCACGAACTATTGAACAGAGAAAGAAAATATTGACCGATTTCAATGTAAACGTTTTCACTCGTGTCCGCCATTTTGATAATACCGATCGTTAGACAAAAGGAAATAAAAGTACGGATTCTTAAGCGAAACGAAATTTGAATAAAGAAACGTTCTCATACCGGTATTGATGGACCTAGGGAATTTTATTTTTTACTTGAAAAGATCAGGCACATTTTCAAGATTTTTTTTCAATTTACTTTAAATCCAATGCAAGAGAAAATAGTATCAGCCCATAGTCATGAAAATAACATGTTTCCCAAAGTATCTGCAAAGTTCATATCATGATCCTATGAATGAAATCTGTGTAATTGGACACAGGTCCCCATTAAACATGCATGAATCACCACTCTAGCATTTTTTGTTACTAAATGTATTGTATATCTCAAAGAATATTTGTTAACGCCAATCAAGCCTGACAGGTCTTTTCATATACCAACTTTTTCAGTAATGTCTAGTATCTATTAATGTGAAATACCAGATTTTCAATAAAATATGTACATACTTGCATAATGTTCATACTTCAGAATACCTAGGTACAACTAGAAAATTTTGTACTTGTTTTGTCTTCAGTTTAATGTACTCTTTTTAAACTATATAAGCCATGGTACATAAGCCTATATCAGCATGTATTCAATTAAATAAACAATACACATTTTTTATTTTTATTCCTGATACTCTTTTTGGATATTCAGTGAAATATTTCGGACAAGTGATAATTTCATTCGGACAAGTAAATCTTCAGAGGTACTTGTCCAGAGGGACAAGTTTGAAAAAAAGGTTATTGTAGAGGCCTGTGCTTAAGTCTAATTCTCAATAACTAGAAGTGGTAGGTTGATAATATTTGGTGTTTTGGTTTGTCTTGGGTAGTACATGTCAGTCTGGCAGGTGACTTTTGTCCTTGACCTCAATTTCACGGTCTAGTGGCCACGTTAAGTTTTTCTGCTTAAGTCCATTTCTCAATAACTAGAAGTGGTAGGTTGATAATATTTGGTACGTAGGTTGGTCTTGGGTTGTACATGTCAGTCTTGCAGGTGACTTTTGTCCTTGACCTCAATTTCACAGTCTAGTGAGAATGTTCACTTTTCTGAGTAGTTCACTTAGATTTCACATCAATTTAGAGGCCAGCAGGGACGGGCGAGACATCTTTTAGGGTCATCACTTGTGTGTCGAGATGTGCTGTATTTATTTTTACTGTTGATTGTTTAGTTTTGTTTGACATCTCCTTCCAGCATGCTGCTTTTATATCTCTTGCAGAAAATGCCATTCTAGACTGTATTTACAATGAAGCTGAGGGTACATTCTACATCTTGGATATTATGTGTTGGAAAAATCACCCTATATATGACAGTGAGGTAAGTTTTATACAGTCAAACTTTGATGGCTCGAACACCAAAGGGACTGATGAAAACAGTTTGAGTAAGAGGGATGTTCGAGCTATCGAGGTGGAACTGTGTTTAAACTTGAACAAAGTTAACAGAAAATGGGTTCGAGACATAAATGGTGTTTGGGCTATTGCAGTTGGAGCCTTTGAAGTTCTACTGTATATATAATACACGGTAAAACATGTTTGACCATTGTTATAAGATGGCAAGGTTTTCTTACACAAGTAGAAATTACCAATCACAATGTTGATGATATGTGAAATACCCTGATTTATTTCCTGTTATGAAAGACAATTTAAGTGGAAAAAATACAAAATTTTACAAAAATATTGCCAGTAAGACTATACATATATTTTTAAAGCATGCTAAACATTGTTCTGAATTAAATGTAAAGAGATTTATTATTTTTACCTGAAATCTACACATCTCAGAGCTCACATAACAAAGCTTACACTCACATTTATACACTGGGAAAGAATTAAAATAAAAAAATATTGAGTTAACACTTTTACAAGTAAAATGCAGAACAGATATAAAAAAGGGTCAGTACACAGCTTTGACAGTTCTGCATGATTGTCAACACTAATTAGAAACCTACAATATTGTACATACTTTTTGGTGATTAAAGAAATTCAACAAGTTAAAAGTCATGAACACTTAAGTAACACCATTAGAAAGCTGTTGTAGGAATGTGGTTGTAATTTTGTTCATAAAAATAAAATTCCACAAGAAATGTATCAAATTTAATTGTTCATTTATCATGTTTATCAACATTTTGGTCACTAGTCTTCTTCAATTTTCTTTATATTTCCTTTATTTAGAAGTACTACATGTATAATAATCTCTATCATTGCTCTTTACTCAGCATTGTAACATATTTTGAGTTTCTTTTCATCGATGATGGTTGTGCAGTAATTGTCGAAGATTGCCAAGTACCAATAAGTCCGAGGCTGAATTCAAGATAGAATTTATTGGATTTTCAAAGTGCATCATACTAATAAAATTTTCATGATTATTATTATTCACAAAATTTACATGTTTTTATTCTGACTAAAAAGTATCTGGTTACAAATGGTGAATTGAACTTGGTATTATTCTGTTTTAGACTGAATTCAGATTCTTTTGGTTAAACAGTAAAATGGCAGAGACACCAGACGTGATGCAAAAATCTGAAGGTAACCCTGTAAGTATTCATACATTATCAGAACATTGTCATATACTGATACATGTATTGTGTTCTCACTGTATCATGGGTTCCTATGCAATGTGGTTCCAACATTATTTCAATGTAATTCTGACACTTTGTAAAAAATTTAGTATCATGATACAGCTAATTTGATTAATACATGTGCTGGCCTTGCTGTTAAAGTTATAACCATTACTTGATTTCCTTTGTCAGTGTCACTAATTTCCTTCTACACATAATTTCTTAAAACCATAGGACAAAATTGATCAATACTTGGCAGGACTTTGAAAAGTATACTAATTTACCTTGCATATGTATGTTGTTTTGATGGTACTCCAGCATCAAGGCAAAGTTTTGTTACTGTGACAATGTGCCATAATTAGGCAAATTTACTTTTACAACAAAGAGTGTCACAAAATGTTTTTATTTATTTAAAATAATGTAAAAGCTAATTTATATAAAAGAATAAATATTGTAAAAGATAAATGAGAAAAGATAACAGCAAACACCTACGTATACAATGGCCGGAAATTACAGCCACAATCCACTAGAGAACTGCAATAGAAAAACACTTTTTCTAGATATTCTGCTAACAAAATTTTGAATGGCGGTCATTTTGAAAGGCAGATGTAAAAAATTTCCTGACCCAAGATTTAAAATAGGACTATGAAAGCTACCTGGATACCAAATTGTTTGCTTATATGATGAATCCATGAAAATATTTCCTTGCTAGAAATACTAAGATCTAGAAAGCATCCTATTATAGCCATAAAATCACAAAATAGCATTCCTACAAATCGATATTTTACTTATATTTTGCAAATTGTAGTATCTACCCATTAACAGTATGCATAAAAAAAATCTGACCCAGGTCTTTTTTTGGGTTTCATGTAATGTAAGTATTGTAAAAGACCGCTTCATCAATACTTTGGGCAATAAACAATTTAATAAATGCCACCTTGCCTCATCCCATTTCCTTGTAAAAATTGAAAACCAAGAAATCGGCATACATGTATTGTTCTTCATTTTGACATTGTGAATCCTTCAACATATAATTAATACCTCCCAGCCGGAATTTGATTGTTTCCAGTACCAGGTTACAGGCATTTTTATGCCCCCGTGAAACGAAGTTTCAGGGGGCATATAGTTTTTGGTCTGTCTGTTTGTCTGTTTGTCCACAAAAAACTTTAACATTGGGTATATCTTTTGAATGGTAAATGATGGGGCTCTCATATTTTGCATGTGTATTCCTTGTGGCAAGACCTTTCAAACGATACCAAAATTTTGGACCTCGTGACCTTGACCTTGACATGTGATGGACTTTTTAAAAAAATAATAAACTTTAACATTTGGTATATCTTTTGAATGGTAAGTGGTACCAGAATAGTTGACCTTGTGACCTTGACCTTGGCCTGTGAACAACTGCATAAAAACTTTAACATTGAGCATATCTTTTGAATGGTAAGTGATAGTTCTTTCATACTTTGCATGTGTATTCCTTGTGGAGAGACCTTTCAGTTGGTACCAGAATATTTGACCTTGTGACCTTGACCTTGGCATGTGACTGTCTGGTAAAATTTCACCA
>MJUU01046942.1:43575-58043 GCA_002080025.1 Modiolus philippinarum | reverse complement strand
GGGAACATAGTTTTAACATTGGACCCTATGGAATATACATTCAAAGATCTTCTTCTCAGAAACTACTAGTCCAATTAGAACCAAACTAAGCCACAATGGTCCTTAGGTGGTCCCATCCAAAAAATGTATCTGGTAGGGCTGTACCTCATCCAAGATGGCCACCATCTGGAACATTGTTTTTACATTGGCCCTATTGATTTTAAGGGGAACCTCTGCCCATATTTTTGAATTTTTATCTGAAATGTGGTCTGAATGTTTTAATTTCAGCAATATGTATTATTTTGATTATAAGGGGAACCCCTGCCCAATTTTTTTTTTGAATGGTGTTCTGTTATGGGTCTTGATGGATGGTGGATCTTTCGGTTGCCATGGAAACCAAACAAGAATACTGTAACTTTAGAAAAAGAGTATTCTGCTAAAGGAGTAGGGGCGATAAAGGCCTTATTTGGCCTGAAAAATAAATTTGGTTGAATTCACAGAATTTTCTCATTGAAATGTTCTAAGAGAATGGATTTTCAGTAAACAGTAACATTTCTCAAATATTAATGTATGATTACTGAGTTTTTTTAGTGTAGAAGAAGAGACGAATTGAAGATTTTGTCTAAAAATGACAAATTTGACCAATTTTGACCACTTTTTCTGTGTAGGAAATATAGAGCACATGCAAGAACCAGAAAAATATTTACATGAGAGGTTCAAATCATATGTACCAATAAGTTGGTAAATTATCTAATTGGTTCTTGAATGTGCTCGATATTTCCGGTTAGGAAAACTGTTGGAAAATCTGTGAAAATCGGTATATTTCTATGTAAATGCTCAAAAAAAGCCTTTCAGGCTTTTCATGACGTCAGAACTCTACCTATTGTGACGTCATTGGTTCTAACTTTTGTATTTTTTCTGCAAATATGATCTCAACTTTGAAACGAACATGAAAGAAAATCTTGAGGAGCAACATAGAAATTCAACGGAATCTTGGGCCAAATCAACCCCTTATCGCACCTTGTCCTTTTATGTTTCAAATTTCTTATTAGAAATGCCTTTTATTAGCTCACCTGGCCAAAGGCCATGTGAGCTTTTGCCATCACTCGGCGTCCGTCGTCAGGTGTCCGTCCGTCTGTCTGTTAACTTTTATTGAAAGATCTTCTCCTCTGAAACTACTGGGCCAATACTAACCAAACTTGGCCTGAATCATAACCATGGTATGCACTTTCAAGTTTGTAATTTTTATGTCCGTAGACCAAACAACATGGCCGCTGTTACTAAAAATAGAACATAGGGGTAAATCGCTGTTTTTTGCAAATTACTCGAAAACCTTTACAAATATCAAAAATCTGACATGGGGATAAAATGATCAGCATAATCAGATCTACCCACTGTGCAATTTTGAAGAAAATCTGAAAACCCGTCTTGGAGTTATAGCCCCTTTTCTGTAAAATTTTCAAAATTTTGTATTTTTTATCTTTATTTCAAAAAGTGTAACAGATAGAGGTCAAGCGTAAACTGCAAAAATGTTCAGCATATCAAGATCTACCCACCCTGAAATTTTGAAGAAAATCCATAAACCTTTGTAGGAGTTATTGCCCTTTTTTCACCCAATTTTTAAAATTTCGTATTTTTCGTCTTTTCTTTCCAAAACTATAGAAGATGAAGATTAAGTGAAACATGACGAAATGTTTGCCATGCTGTGGTGACTTTAAAACTGGTGTTGAAATAGTTTGTTGACAGCCATTTTCAAAATGGCCGCCAAAAAAGGCGGGAAAATTCAACATTGTCTGATTTCAATGAAATTTGGTTTCCAAATAGGTATTGATGTTGCAACTTTAAAACTGATGTTAAAAATTGTTCGTTAACAGCCATTTTCAAAATGGCCACCAAAAAAGGCGGGAAAATTCAACATTGTCCGATTTCAATGAAATCATGTCCAAATAGGTATTGATGTCACAACTTAAAAACTTATGTTGAAAATTGTTTGCTGACGGCCATTTCCAAAATGGTTGCCAAAAAGGCGGGAAATTTAAATATTGTCCTATTTCAATGAAATTTGGTTTCCAAATAGATATTGATGTTGCGACTTCTGCAAAATCGATGTTGAAAATTGTTTGTAATTCAAAACTGGTGTTGAAAGTGGTCCTTAGGAAGAACGTTTTTTGTCAAAAAAGCCCAACAAAGAAATATAGTAAAACATGATCAGGCTTTAAATACTGCACAAGATATTGGTGGTGTTTGAGGTACTAAAGTGTGAGAGACTGATGATAAACTGTATAACTTACAATGTTACCACGATTTTGGCAACTGAAAGCCAGGTGAGCAATACAGGCTCCTGGGAGCCTCTAGTCTATATCAGCCATGGTCCAGGTGAGCGATACAGGCTCTTGAGAGCCTCTTGTTGCCCTGTATATTGGTTTTTAAAAGCTGAACAGCATTATGCAAATTTCACTAAGGTCAGGTCAAAGGTCAAGGTCACAGAGGTCAAAATGTCAAAATCTAGATTATGCTTTAGCTGCTAGAGACTTGATATGCTATATGTGAATAGATTTAATGGAGCTTAGTACAAATCTGCCTTAACAATTTGGGTCAGGTCAAAGGCCAAGGTCACATAGTGCAAATTTGAAAACTTTAACATTAACATTGCATATATCTTTCCAACCAGATATGATAGGATCTTCATATCTGGCCTGTATATTGTTCATATGAAGGTTAACAGCTTTGTGCAAATTTATTAAGGTCAGGTCAAAGGTCAAGGTCACAGAGGTCTAAAGGTCAAAATCTAGATTATGCTTTAGCTCCTTTATTACAATTGCTAGAGGTTTCATATTTTATATATGAATAGATTTAATAAAGCTAAGCAGCACCAAAAAATCAGGGTAAGGTCAAAGGTCAAGGTCACTAAGTTCAGATTTGAAAACTACCATTTCAACAAGATGTGATAGGACCTCAATATTTGGTCTCTATATTGGTCATATAAAACTGAACACCAATATGCAAATTTAATTAAGGTCAGGTCAAAGGTCAAGGTCTTATAGGTCAAAAGGTCAAAAATTAGATTTTGCTTTTAGCTTGTTAATTACAATTGCAAGAGGCTTGTTACTCTATATGGGAATAGATCTAATAGAGCTTAGTACAAAATTTGCTAAATTGACCATTTTAATGAGCCAGGCATCAATATTTAAATGCTGGGCATCCAGACCAAATGAGAATTACATGGAAGTTTAATTATCCATTTTTAGCTCACCTGGCCAAAGGCCATGTGAGCATTTGCCATCACTCGGCGTCCGTCGTCCGTCCATCCGTTAACTTTTATTCAAAGATCTTCTCCTCCGAAACTACTGGGCTAATACTTAACAAACTTGGCTTGAATCATCACCAGGGTATGCACTTTCAAGTTTGTGATTTTTATGTCCGTAGACCAAGCAACATGGCTGCTGTTACTAAAAATAGAACATAGGGGTAAATTGCTGTTTTTTTGCAAATTACTCGAAAACCGTTACAGATATAAAAAATCTGACAGATCTGAAAGATCAGCATGATCAGATCTACCCACTGTGCAATTTTGAAGAAAATCTGAAAACCCATTTAGGAGTTATAGTCCTTTTTCCATAAAATTTTCAAAATTTTGTATTTTTTATTTTTTATTTCAAAAAGTGTAACAGATAGAGGTCAAGGGTAAATTGCAAAAATGTTCAGCATATCAAGATCTACCCACCCTGAAATTTTGAAGAAAATCCATAAACCCTTGTAGGAGTTATTGCCCTTTTTTCACCAAATCTTTAAAATTTTCCCATTTTTCGTCTTTTATTTCCAAAAGTATAGAAGATAAAGGTTAAGTGTAAATTGATAAAATGTTAGCCATGCTGTGGCAACTTCAAAACAGGTGTTGAAAATTGTTCATTTACTGCCATTTTCAAAATGGCCGCCAAAAAAGGCAGCAAAAAATTAAACATTGTCTGATTTCAATGAAATTTGGTTTCCAAATAGATATTGATATTGCAACTTGAAAACCTGTGTTGAAAATTGTTCGTTGACCGCCATTTTAAAATGGCCACCACAAAAGGCGGGAGAATTCAACATTGTCCTATTTTAATGAAATTTGGTTTCCAAATAGGTTTTGATGAACTGATGTTAAAAATTGTTCATTGACGGCCATTTTGAAAATGGCCGCAAAAAAAGGCAGGAAAATTCAACATTGTCCAATTTCAATGAAATTTGGTTTCCAAATAGGTATTGATGTTGCAACTTCAAAACTGATGTTAAAAATTGTTCGTTGACTGTCATTTTCAAAATGGCTACCAAAACAGGTGGGAAATTTCAACATTGTCCTATTTCAATGAATTTTTTTTGTCCAAATAGATATTGATGTTGCTACTTCAAAACCGATGTTGAAAATTGCTGGATGACTGCCATTTACAAAATGACGTCTCGATTTCAAAACTGGTGTCATGTGGTCCTTAGCAAGAACGTTTTTTGTCAAAAAAGACCAACAAAGAAATGCAGTAAAACATGATCAGACTTTAAATACTATTCAAGATATTGGTGGTGTTCGAGGTACTAAAGTTTGAGACTGAAGATCAACTGTATAACTTACAATGTTACCATGATTATGGCAACTGAAAGCCAGGTGAGCGATACAGGCTCCTGAGAGCCTCTAGTTATAAGAAAATTATTGGTTACTGGGGCAAAATTAGGAGAGCAGGTGTACAATCGATTAAAAATTGTTATAAAAGATAACACAATCATCAATATCAACATACTGCCTTTGCAGATTGGTATAGCTTTTTGCTTAAACTTACAAGGCACTTGTCATGATTTTTTTTTCAATGATAAACAATATGAAAGATAATAGCAAATATGCATTTAACACAAAAACATAAAATGGTAATTCCCTTAAGACTTGTATGGGTCTGATCATTTTTAGACTTGTTCAGGTCAAAATTGCTCAACAAAACCTATAATTTCCGACTTGAAGGGGTCTAAAATTATTTGACTTACTCCAGTCTGTCCCCTGACTGTATTTGGAAAATATTTATTTTCCTTGTTCCAATATATTCTGATTGAAATATATGATAATAATTGTCAAGCCTTGGCCTATAATTAAGTCCTTTAGCCTTCATAGATAGAAAAAAAAATCTTCAAATTACTTGTTGGTATTTGAATAGAGACAGGAAATAATATAAACTACATGTACTTTGAAAAGTGAAAAAATAGATCTGTGCTGATTATTTTTGTTATTCTTCTGTGAACAGCTATAATTTTGTCTTTGTTTTGATATAAACAGCTGATGCAGTCAGAATGGATGACAACTTTACCAGAGAAATTTGAGACTGACTGGTTTATGATTGCTTGTCCAACAGGGAAACGTCAAATGGTGCTATCAGGCAGAGTATGTAATAATTTTTACTCGTTAATTTTTAGTTCTCCTCAAAGAAGTTGAGTGGGGACTATTGGAGTACCCCCGGCATCCTCGTCCTTGTCCATGTCTTCGTCCGCGTCCACGTCTTCATCCGCGTCCGCATTTGGGTATATATCTTGGTAACTATGCAGGGTAGGGTCATCAAACTTTGCTTGCAAGTGCATCTTTGGCTATCTCACAGCCTCAAAGAAAATTAGGTCTCTCTGACCTACATTTTCCGCTTAAGTGGCTTTCATTTAAATTTACATCCAAGTTCATATCTCAGTAACTATACATAGTATGATCATCTAACTGTGCATGTACATGCATTTCTGATGATAGGTCAGCATCCAGGCAAAATTAGGTCCCTTTGACCTACATTTTCCGCTAGAGTGACTTACATTCAAGTTTATGTCAAGTTCAGATCTCGGTCACTGTACATGGTACAATCATCTAACCTTACCCATGCATGCATCTCTGATGGTAGGTCAGCATCCAGGCAAAATTAGGTCACTTTGACCTACATTTTGCGCTTGAGTGACTTACATTCAAGTTTATGTCCGAGTTCAGATCTCGGTCACTGTACACGGTAGGATCATCTAACCTTGCACATGCATGCATCTCTGATGGTAGGTCAGCATCCAGATAAAATTAGGTCACTTTGACTTACATTTTCCGCTTGACTGACTTACATTTGAATTTACATCCGAGTTGATATCTCAGTCACTGTACATGGTATGATCATCTAACCTTTCACATGCATGCGTCTCTGATGGTAGGTCAGCATCCAGGCAAAATTAGGTCACTTTGACTTACATTTCCACTTGACTGACTTACATTCAAGTTTAGGGACGAGGTCAGATCTCGGTCACTGTACATGGTAGGATCATCTAACCTTGCACATGCATGCATCTCTGATGGTAAGCTGCATCCAGGCAAAATTAGGTCACTTTGACCTACATTTTCTGCTTGACGGACTTACATTCGAGTTTACTTCAGAGTTGATATCTCAGTCACTGTACATGGTATGATCATCTAACCTTGCACATGCATGCATCTCTGATGGTAGATCAGCATCCAGGCAAAATTGGGTCACTTTAACCTACATTTTCCGCTTTAGTGACTTACATTCAAGTTCATGTCAGGGATCAGATCTCAGGTACTGTACATGCATGTGCATGTGCATGCATCTGTGATGGTAGCTCAGCATTCAGACAAAATTAGGTCACTTAAACCTACATTTCACGCGTGAATGACTTACATTAATGTATACATCCAAGTTCATAGCTCAGTAACTGTACATTGTTGGTTCAGGTAAATGTATATGCATGCAATTTTGATAGTATGTCGGCATCCAGGCAAAATTTGGTTGCTGCGACAATGTGCCATAACGAGGCGAACTTTGTAATCGTTGATTACCTATGTTTAGATTTATGTTGCAATAGGTGTTGAAGTGACATAATACTCCAGCCATTCTTTTTCAAATGGATATTTTCTTTGTGTTATCTTTAAAATTTACACAACAGATATTTGTAGCAACATTTTATACATCATTCCAATGCAATATTTATGTAACAGACACATTGATTTACCAAAATTTCCCATCAAATACTCTATCTATAAGCTTTAGACAGAGTAGGTTTCCCAGCTTTTCCATGATTTGGTAGCCATTTTAAAATAAATATGAGTTTTCTTTTGCTCATCAGTCAAACATATTATATAAAAACAATATTGAAATTATGATATCCTTCACAACTGAAGCAGACAACAACCAAAATAATGTTCAGCTTTGTAAGATGGTAGTCGAAGAATCTTTCATTTTGTTTGATAGATGGTTTACTTCTTTTGTTGGATTGTATTGGTGATTTACCACAGTAACACTTTTGTTTATTGCTGTACTTGAATGGTGAAGTTTCATTTATGATATGACAACTATTTAAATTTTTTCTATATGCTATATTTAAGGGTACAACTTGTTCCCAGAATAAGATGGGTATTGTTATGGATGGTTTTAGATCACATTTACCTGGTGGTAATCCCAATAATGGTAAAGGTAAGGAATAAATTTAAATCACATTTACCTGGTGGTAATCCCAGTAATGGTAAAGGTAAGGTTATTATAAGACAGGTATGGTTATGGATAGGTTTACATCACATTTACCTGGTGGTAATCCCAATAATGGTAAAGGTTAGGTTACTATAAGACAGGTATGGTTATGGATGGGTTTAGATCACGTTTACCTAGGGGCAATCCCACTGATGGTAAAGGTAACAGTACTGAACAATATTTAATAGAAAAGTTCTGATAATAATAAGTCCTTGACCGGCATTGCCAGATGGGACTTTAGGTTTGCACGCCATCATTTGGTTTAATATCCATCAGTCCTGTCACACTCAAGTTTTCTAGACTTTTTTTCAAGGACAGGAGATTTTGATGTAATATTTGGTATGTGAGTCTTCCACACGAGTTATAATATAAAGTCCAATTTGTTTTTTCAAGTCCACTTGTCTCTTGGACAGAGTTATGAGCCTTGGACTAAGAAAGTTTTGGTGAAATATAAGTTTTCATACTTATTCCCTAAATCTTTGCAGATATTGATCTAATATTTGTTATGCAAGTCCACTACCATGGTTACAGATTAAGCTCAAGTTTAGTTATGGTCCACTGAGTTTTGAAGAAGTTACCTTCCTTGGATGTGTACATAACTTTTTTCTACCTTCTTGATCCCCCTGCACACATAGTGTGGGCGACATATATTGATTACTTTAGTCGTCTTGTGTCGTCATTGTAGTTATTGTCCTTCCCAGTTTTTTGTCACACTTTTCTTAACTACAAATCACAGTCACTTGAAATTTGTATGTGACGTTATTGTGAGGTTCCATATTGGACTTATCAAAATCATGTCTGTCTGACATCTACTTCCTGTTTACCAACTTGGCACATTTTCCACAAATACTGTCAATTTAAATTTTTTTGTAACATTTTTCTCAGCAAGTACAAATCACAGCCACTTAAAATGTTGTTTTTGACTTCATTATGAGGTTCCATATTGCGCTTATCGAAATCAAGTCTGTTGGACATCTACTTTCTGTTTACCAACTTGGAATATTTTCACTAAATACTGTCAGTATAAAAATTTATGAGGTTCCATGTTGTGCTTTTGGAATTCAGGTCTGTTACGCATGTATATCGACTTGGATTATTTTCAACAAATACTTTCAATAGTAAAATTTTTTGCAACACCTTTCTCAGCAAATACAAATCACAGCCTCTTGAAATTTTGTATGTGACTTAAGTATGGGGTTCCATGCTAATCTTATTGAATTCAGGTCTTTTGGACACCTACTTCCTGTTTTCTGACTTGGAAGATTTGTGTTTCTGACAATAGCAGTGCAGGCAACACAAGTCTTCCATGGAAGACTCACAATTTATTTCTAAACTATAGCAGATATTGATCTAATATTTGATATGTTAGTCTACTGTTATGTCTTATTAAGTTCTAATTTAGTTTTTCTCCACTGATTTTTGACGGAATTATGAGCCTTGATTATTGATATGACTTGGATATCATTTGTAGGGCTTAATTTTAAACTGTTGCAGATATTGATTTAATATTTGGTATGTGAGTCTATGAGTTACAGATCAAGATTGAGTTTGGTTCCTGTCCAAGGATTTTTTTACAAAATTTTGGAACTTAGCCTTACAAATTTTTGGTAAAATTCATGTATTAGTTTTCGCTTGGTTATTTCCTACAGAACATATTTTAGATGTTATTTGTTTATTAGGGCCCCGCATCGAGATGCGGTCGCCCTATAGTTTTCACTTTGTCCGTCTGTCTGTCTGTCCGTCTGTCCGTCAACAATTTTTTCCGTCACAGATTTCTTGGCTTGTATATGTGGGAATGATTTGAAATTTGGTCTGAAGCTTGGAAATGATGAGTTGTATTGTGTAAGCAATGTTCAAGTTTGTCGGACATCCACTTTCTGTTTGCCGATACTTTGATTTTTTACCATAAATCAAATTTTCCGTCACAGATTTCTTGGCTCCTACTGGAGGGAATGATTTGAAATATGGTCTGAAGGCTGGAAATGATGAGTTGTATTGTGTAAGCAATTTTCAAGTTTGTTGGACATCCACTTCCTGTTTGCCAATACTTTGATTTTTTACTATAAACCAAATTTTCCGTCAAAGATTTCTTGGCTTTCACTTGACGGAATGATTTGAAATTTGTTCTGAAGCTTGGAAATGACGAGTTGCATTTTGTGAGCAATTTTCAAGTTTGTCAGGTGCCCACTTCCTGTTTGCCGATACTTTGATATTTTTTTACTATAAATCAAATTTTTCGTCACAGATTTCTTGTTTTAGCTAAGAAATGATAGTGTTTTGTAAAACTTCAAGAAATCACTGTATCCAGCAAATTACTGTATCAACACATTTGTGTGTCAAACAGAATTTGAATCCACACTTACCTGAAATTGACTTTTGCCCCAAGTTTCAGGATTGAAATTGCGGGGCACTTCCGAAAACGCCAGTTTTCTGTATCTAGTTTACTACGATTATATTTTTATATTTTTAGGTTCATGTATAATTGACTGTATATACAATAAAAGTGAAAAAACTTTCTACATCATTGATGTTATGTACTGGAAAGATCAGAATCTGCAGGATTGTGAGGTAAGTTATAATATCATTACAATTAAAAGGCCTACAAGAGACATGTAACAATCCAGATATTTAAAAGAAAAAAAATATAGGCTTCCATCTGACTTCAACTCATTTTCAGGTCAAACAATTAATAATTTGGCTGCATTACCATTACCCATAAGAGGCTTGAAGATTTATCTTTAGAATTGGTCATAGTGTCCATTGGACTTGGTGTTGTCACGAATATATAATTAGGGCCCCGCCATGAAATGGCGGCGCCCTATAGTAATCAGCCTGTCCGTCCGTCTGTTTTTCTGTCCGTCAGCGTTTTCTATGTCGTACGATAACTCAAGATTGCATGCACGGATTCTTATGATTTTTAAACTCAAGGTTGAACATGACCAAAGTAAGCCTCCTTTCGTTTTTGAGGAAAATCAGAAAATGATTTTTGGGAAAAAACTTAGTTTTTATATGAAAAAGTGCATATTTTGAGAATTAGCTCTATGTCGTATGATAACTTAAGATTGCCTTCAGGGATTTTAATGATTTTGATACTCAAGGTTGAACTTGACCAAAGTAAGCTCTTTCGTTTTTGAGGAAAATAGGAAAATGATTTTTGGGAAAAAACTTAGTTTTTATATGAAAAAGTGTATATTTTGAGAATTAGATCTATGTCGTATGATAACTTAAGATTGCCTTCAGGGATTTTAATGATTTTGATACTCAAGGTTGAACATGAGCAAAGAAAGGTCGCTTTTGTTTTTGAGGTAAATCGGAAAATGATTTTTGGGAAAAAACTTCGTTTTTATATGAAAAAGTGCATATTTTGAGAATTAGCTCTGTGTCGTATGATAACTTAAGATTGCCTTCAGGGATTTTAATTCTGACATGTAATCTCTTATTATATTCCTGGATCAAAAGTTGCAAAGGGGCAAAACTTTTTGTTCTGAGAAATATAAGTTATAGAGGAGTATATGTATTGTGTCTATTTCAGCCCCTTTCACATCCACCAAATTTTCTTTTCATTATTTGTGCTGTGAAATTTACAAGATCATAAACTAACATGAATACTTGCAACTAAGCCACTTGTGAGTGATTTTAAATGAATTACAAACATGATTATTTAAAAATTTACCTAGCATGAATTCAGTGCAATTATGATAAAAGTTCACCTTTGAGTATGGATAAATGTGAGAAATATACAAATATTAACAAGTTTTTAAAAGATTTTTTGTGTGTGCAGTATGAATAATTTGTACAATTTGATTATAGCTTTTAAAGATATACAACATGTACATGTATTCATATTTTTTTATGAATATCTGAGATTTCTTTATGATTGTTTATGAATATCTGAGATTTCTTTCTTTATGATTGTTTTACAAACAGTAATGATTTACTGGTATCTAAGGGGGTTGAATTGATAAATATAAATTTTGGATTATACAGCCTCATTTGTTTTAAAAATGTCTTTACCAGAGGAATAAGTTAATATTCTACCAAACTACTTTGACTTCTTTTCCCAATGGCACGAAGGAAGATAGTCAGCAGCAACCTGACAATTTTTGTCCTACTTTAAGGGGGTGGATGTGATTCAGATTTGAATGTAATCCTGTTTATTGTCAGATTGGTTAACATTCATAAGATACTTGTACCTTTCTGAAAATCACTCTCAAAGTATTTGTTAATATTAGTTATCACATTTATACTCAAAATATCTACATGAATTCATGTTGATCAGTAAATCCATTGCAAAATAATTGTTAACTACTTGCAATAGTTCTAAAACAATTAAATAAAAATTCAAGACCAAACTTTTTACTATTTAATGCAAACACTGTCTGGCATCTCTGAATCTTATTAGAAGTGGCTGCCAACATGGAACACAGTTATTGTAATTACTTTTAAAGATCTTCTCTGAAATGCAAAACCAGTTGGAACCAAACTTGTTCACAATAGTAATTGGATAATCATCCAGGGTGACAACTAAAGGCAAGATGATTAATAGTACTGTATGGCCTGTTAGCCATAGTTCAGTTTAGTGATACAGTTCTTTAGAGCCTCTTATTTTATTGTGTTTATGAAAACTGCATACATTTTCTTGGACATAATGTAAGGAAAAATAGAAAAACAAAAATCAATAATACACTCTTAGCAATCTCTTGTTTTCTTATATTTTGGGATTGAAGTCATAATTTTAATCTTAAATGTATATGGCCTTACGAGGTGTGATACTGTTCCAGACCATACGCATATTTGGACAGTACGCGTACGGTCCGGACTATGCGAGTATTTTTAGCAACATTTTCCCCAATTTTCCCCAAAAATTGTGCAAATCCCAAAATCTTACAAGGGACGGCTGATTAAATATAACAGCGGAAATTACACAGTGTTCCAAAAAGGAATACCCCCCTTGTCCACGAACAAATCTTCTTAATGTAAAACTGAAGTCGATGCATTACCTTTAAAATTTGTGTGAGAATGTGAAAATATTTTTTTTTTTATTAATTTCACTGCTTCTATAATTTCATTTCAGTTATATATGTAATTTATTATTTTAAATTTTAAATAATTTATACGGTTTTCAGTGGTAGTTAGTGCTATCAGTTTTGACTGTAACTTAATTCTTTGTTTGAATAACGAATGTAGTGTCTGTCTATTTGTTTGTACTCATACGGTCTAATTATACGCGTATGGTCCAGCTCGTAGAAGACTGTACGCGTATACTCATACTGTCCGACCGTACGCGTATGGTCCGACCATACGCATACGGTCGGACCATATGAGTATACGCATACGGTCCGGACCGTACGCGTAAATATACGTGTATGGTCTCTGGAACAATTCCATTCAGTGTTTATTTGAATGTTCTTGTTTTTTTTCAGGCTGATTTCCGTTATTTTTGGTTAAAACAGAGAATAAATGATGAAAATTTAAACCTCGACAAAATAACTAAATTAAATGAGGTAAGTTTGTAAATGATTTCAGTCAAATCAAACTTAAATGTTTATTATTATAAAAAATCATGGGGAAAGCACTGAACACCATATATTTGATCTGCACTGAAGACACATCAGTTGTCAAAATGCGCATATGCAGAAACTAAATTAACAGTAACTTCGGTATTTTGTATTTATAGATAATCGAGCCACATTAGCATGAATGCAATTATCAGCATAAGACCAGAAACTTATACTTGTTGTTAGATGATTATAAAACTCACACAGGAAGACACTTCTTTGAAGTAATGAATAGGACATACAACTGATATTTAACAAGCAGTTCTAATATTAATTTTATGATACAAATCGATCATCATTCACTCTACAGACTGTGAACTAAAAAATAGCATTTTTAAATTATACAGTCAATCCTATAAAGAAGCTTTATAATATTTTTCTTGATTCTTATGCTGTAGAGGATGCCTTATCTTTTAAAATAACCTGCTAAAAGGAATGTTCTTTGCATTTATCAGAGTAAAAAAAATTTGAATAATACATGCATAAGACTTATTCTCTGTTTTATTGACATGTTAGGATGAAGTCAGGTGAAATAGTGTGCACAATATTATTATATAGATATTTGTGAAAGATTGGGATTTCCTATTGAAAGAACTGTGAAATTATTTTTCATAATTTCACTCTTGGAAGTGACGTCACAAAGATTGTTGTTAAGTAACTGATTTCTCAGCGGATAAACTTTGAAAGTGTACTTCATGAAATGATCTCAAATCAAACATCAAATATGCAGGTTGATCAATATAATAAAAACTATAACTAATCATAGATTCTGATTATCGATAATATTCAACTAATGATGGAAAAACACTGTAATTCACTCATGTTTTGCACGAATTCGTGAATTACTGAGTTGTTCGACCATTCCTTTAATATTTTGTGATAATCAGAATCTTGGATTAGTTAAAGTATAGATATCATACAGAAAGTATTGATGCAGATTTTGACCATGTTATGATAATACAATGTAATTGGTCATAATCTAAATGATAACCTGTAAATAGGGGTAGAGTATAAGGCTTTAAATCTTCGTTTGAAGTCTTATGTCCCATCAAGAGGATGTGCAAGTAAGTATAAGGCTTTAAAATTTTAGGGGGAAATTGAAGGTTTTAAACAGCTTGCTTTTTCCTGCATAAAAAACCCTTATAATAAATTATTGTTATATACTTTGCTTTACAACTGTTAAATGTAAATCATGATAAACACTTCTCCGCACTTCAGCATCACCCTTTATCATATATAAACACTTCTCCACACTTAAGCATCACCCTGTATCATCCAGTATATAAACACTTCTCCACACTTAAGCATCACCCTGTATCATCCAGTATATAACCACTTTTCCACACTTAAGCATCACCCTGTATTATCCAGTATATAAACACTTCTCCACACTTAAGCATCACCCTGTATCATCCAG